>QKQZ01005973.1:10951-29068 GCA_003595255.1 Solenopsis fugax | reverse complement strand
CCCCCCCCGTGAAAGCGTCAAACGAGCGCAATTTCGTCGCGGGATATTTATCGGCGTTGACAGTTTCGCGCTATATCCCTTCGTTACTGTTCCCTCCACGTTTTGCCGCGAATTTTTCATTCAAACGATGCTGAAATACATTTTCCGTACGCGATATAATACCGCGAAGAACGCCGTCTATACGAGAACCAGAAAATGTTCTACATACGTCCTTGCCTTACATGCAGTCTTCATTTTAATTAGGTAACTGTCCCAATTACTGCCGCTTTAAGCATGGTGACAGTTGACATGCTTATTTTATAGCTTTTTAAAGTATAAATAAAGATTTTTTTTCATCATTATTCAAGTAAAAACCTTTTGATATACACAAAATAAAAGCAACAAGTTCGAAAACTGATTGCACTGAAAAAAAAAAGAGTTTAGTAACAGTTATTAAATGTTGAGTGAAAGGATGTAAACTAAATATTTGATTAATACAACCAAAAATAATTTTACTTTTCTAAATATTTAATAAATATAATAAAATTTAATATTTACTAAATATTAGGGGTACCCATAAGTAGTTTTTTTTTTCAAATTTTAGAAACATTGCTATTTACTGACAATAATTTAATCACCCTCATTTTACAAAAAGGGAATAGAAAGTTTGTCAGAGAAATGGGTGAAGATTGTTAATAATGATGGAGATTAGATTGTCAATTAAAACTGTATTAACTCTTAAGTATAATAAAATTTTGTACAGTATCAAAAAACGACATTACTTATGGGTACCCTTAATATTTAGAAAAGTGAAATTATTTTTATGCTAACTAAATATTTAATAATTTTTAAAATAATTTTACTTTTCTAAATATTTAGTAAGTATAACCAAATTTAATAGTACTTACTATATAAATATTTAGAAAAGTAAAATTATTTTTGATTATATTAACCAAAAATTTAATTGACATTATTTCATTTTTTTATTTGATATTTGATATTATTAAACTATTCTTTCAGTGTGATTAGTTAAATAAACGGAAAAAATAAAAATAACAAGATATTGAACTTATTACTGTCAGTGTGAATGCTCTGTCCTATATACTGTCCTCCTCGATTGTCACGTACACTGAAAATACTTTGATAATAATAATAAAGTCTAGATAACAGTTACTAAGCTTTACTAATAATTTCAATTTAAATATTCGGTTAATATAACCAAATATTTAGTTACTGATTGGCTGTTATGTTTGATTTCGATTAATGTAATTACTAAATATTACTAAATATTTGATTATATTAATCAAACATTTAATTGAAATTATTTCATCAAAGCTTGATTATTATTATCAAACTCTTTTCAGGATACCCAGTATTGCCTCCTTATTTATTGCCACGTATTTATTTATGTTTATAGTTTTAGTTTAATATTAAAAATGCTTTTAATACATACTCTCATATTTTTTATTCTAATACTACACTGTTTAAAAATTTGTGTTAAATTTAATATATATCGCATGTTCCAAACGGTCCACTCAAATTTTTGTGTTAATTTAACACAAGATGAATATGTTAGAAAGTAACATAAATATTATGTGAAAAATCAACACTTTGACAAAGTTTGGAAAAGAAATGTGGAAACATATTTCTTGAATAAAATTGACATTTATAATATGTTGACACATACATTTTAATCATTTTTCTTAAACTTTATGTTTTAAAATAAAAGTACATTATTTTTATATTGTTCATTCGCTCATAAATTGTGTTATTTTAACGCTAAGAAATGTTAAATGTCAATTTAACACAAAATGTTCAAATAACATAATCACGTTATGTTAAAATAACTCTTGAATATATTAAAAATTTAACACAAAAATTTTAACGAAGATCGGTTTTAACATAAATACAAAATATTTCTACTGTGTACAAATGATAAAAGCAACAATGATTGAAACATGATGAAACATGGTTAAATTACATTAGTAATTCTTGTACTAAACAAATATTTATTGAAATTTAGTATTTTTTCTTTCAATGTACTATTTTATGTATTTTTTTAATCTTTGTAAAATTTTTTATACAGTGAGAGAAAAATTCCTAAATTTTAATAAATATTCGAATAGTACTAATGAAATAGTTGGCAATAACTGGTTATGACAATTGTCAAATTATTTCAAAACGCTGGACTGATTGGCCGATCGATCTAACGTTCGTTTGCGATAACTCAATTCATAATCAACGAAATAAATAAGGAATATTATTCGTCGTGAAGTTAAGCAGCATCTCTCACGGAGTGCTCGACGATAAATGGTCGCAGTCAAAACGATCATCGACGGATCTCGGGACGATCGGCGCACGTGCGTGACGAGCGGGAAAGAGAAGAATGACGAAAGGGACTGTTCGTTCGCCCTTTCTTCTCGATCCCCTTTTTTCCTCGTTCCATCACCTCGCGCCCCGCCGTCCTTTGTGCTACGTTACGAAATCACGTCGAATCTGAAGCGATGCGCGCTGTCATCCTACCTTCTTTTGCCACGCGCGCACTTTCACGAGAGCTTTTGGCAGCTGACGGCCCGCGGACTTGACGGCCGCGGCTAAATTTGGAGGGCCGAGAAGGTGATGTATAAGCTCTTCGCTGTCGCGCACGTGTTTTGCCTGCGAACGTCGTGCGTGTAAAAGATGCAGCCGTTGGATATATATAAATATACACAGCTCGCTGTAAAAACGATGAAGAGCAGCGGGCTGAGAGGGAATGCGTCACATCCCTTTGCGCATGTCGATGTTCATTCATGATTTTTTTCTTCCTTCCGCGTTCGGAGACCGATAACTGTGGAAAGTACCCGCTCTGTTATCGTAACGGCACTCCGCGATATAACAAGATAGGTATAACGACGAAGAAAACGAGCGTCGATCGATTTTATGGGCACGATAGAAAGTACAATATAACGCCGTAATCTCGAATTTGAACTTTGCGAACGTACGTTAAATGTTAATATTTCACCCGTAACAAATTAATAATGTAGGAATGAGTTCGAAATGTTTATTAAAATAAAAAATTGAAAACTTGTGAGAAATAATTTTCCCGAAACTTTTACAAGAAAAAAATACATTGAGGGAAAGGTTCCTAATTTTTGATAAATGTTCGAATAGTACTAATGAAATATTTACTAAATGTAAATATAGATTTATTTAGTACATGAACCACTAATTTAAGTATTATTTTTTTTATAGAGTAAATATGTCATTGGTACTATTCGAATATTTATTAAAATTTAGGAATTTTTCTCTCACTGTATAAAAAACCTTACAAAGGAAAAAAAATATAAAAAATAGTACATTGAAAGAAAAAATACTAAATTTCAATAAATATTTGTTTAGTACAAGAATCACTAATGTAATTTAACTATCTTAATTTTTTTATTGAATAAACATTTAAAGTAAGTAAATATTTCATTGCAAGTATTCAAATAAATTTTTTTCTCAGTGTACATAAGAAAAAGTTTCAAAAGTACATATTATTAAATGAAAAATTACCTGTTCAAAAGTAGATCGCATGAAAAAATAAATGCGAAACAAAAGATAACTTCATAATTGATTTACATGCGAAGCTTTCGCGAAAGACCGGCGGCGCACAAAGATTGCTTTAATCGCGTACGCAACTTGCAAACTGTAAAGAGAGATTATTCATGACACTGACAACGGCCGCGTCTTGAATATTCTTACACATCCGTCGCAAAGGATGGCTCCGAGGAGATTCGGAACAAGCGAGGGCAACAATGCGATCCGAATCAGACGAAACGCGTCCGGGTTCTTTCGGGCTTTCAAAGAGAAATCTACTGTGCCTTGTATGCATGCCTGACAATGGCGGCACGTGGATTCAACTATGTACACTTTACAGAACAGCTCACTACATGGCATCTGATTCGTGCTGAAGATCGAAAGAAGCATGGCAAATGCATTGTATTTGTATGCATGAGACATACGCTTTAATACGCAGTAGAGTGTCGTATTTTTGACTTGAAAAATAGAAAAATATACGAAACATCCAAATGTAAAAGGAACATTTAATGTATAAAAGGAACGTACAAAAATATCACTGTTGTTGTGGCCGACGTTGTTTACGAAAGAGAGATTAAAAAATAGCTATTTGTAAAGATATGATATTATTTGGGATGAGAGATATTTTTCCGAGATGGAAAGGATAATGGAAAATGGAAAATGGAGCGCGCAAGGTAATAGAAGAATCATAAAGGTTGCAATTTTTCGTGCAAGACCAACGACGTAAACTGTAGAATAGAAAATTGTACGGTAAGCAGTTGCATGCGGTGAATATACGCGGTGGGTCGCGTTGAAATAGTGATTCTCACACGGCGGGTAGGATAGAAGTAATAAAAAAAAAAAGGTGTCGTAAAGTGATATAAACGGCCACCCGATGAAACGCGCTAAATATACGCCGAGTGCCGAGCTGGTTGATAACTCCCACTGTTTTTAATCTTAATGCCACGTGATTTACTCCTCGTGAACTCTTGCACTTTGGCGACCTTATAAATGCGGCCCGCTCTCGCTCGCGCATAAAACACCGAGTGCACAAAGGGTTTCGAAAGCCTGCACTTCACCGGCCTGATAGTGCGACACAATTGCATTAAAAAAAGTCATTCCGCCGCTCTTCTCCTTCAGCCACGCATTCACTTTGCTCCAGTAAGTGCCCTATACGCGGCCGTGCCCTTTATTCCTCGTTCTTGAGCGCGACGCGAGCGAAGAGTCTTCTCTTTATGTCTCTTTTCTAAACAAAACTAAATACTCCGAATCAACAGGATCGGTTAATTAAAATAACTGATTTATTTTTAAGGATCGCGGCGCAATAACATCACAACTGGTCGACTGTATTTTCGGCACCACAATTAAAGCCGTTGCCAAAAGCGATTGCCCGCGGCTTCCTTAGAATCGCTCCTGAATCGCACAGTCCATGATTGTCAGAAACGAGTACGTGGAAACGAGGCTTGATTTTGGCACGGGGCTAGTCTTAACGATATCCATCGCGCGCTTGAAGCCGAGCAAAACGAATGCGATGTGCCACGGTGCTCCGGTATTTTCGAATCCATGGGCAAGGGATTCGCGAACACAACCCCGTTATTTTTAGAAGATGAAAGGGAAGGCAGAGAGCCTCGCGTCCGAGCGACATGCGAGATGGCTCGGAAAGCTTATACGCAGATCGTAAACCGTACGTGAGCTTTCAAATTCGGTTTTATATCAAACATTTTCCCGGAGACATCGCGGATAAAAAGCGAGGGAGACCAAGGTTTTCGAAGGTATATTCTTGCCCGTTGGAAAACAAATGCACATTCTTTTTCTCTTAAAAATTTTAGCATTGCTCGTAAAACATAAACTTTTACGTTACAGAAAATATTGAGGCAGTCAGTAAAAGTGCCTAGAAATTTAAATAAATTCATCGCTGCGTTTATATTAACGACAAAATTAATATTTAAGCGAGAACACGCTAAACTGGGATCTTCACAACGAAGTATCCATTTATCATGTAAATTTTCGTGAAAGGTAATGTGAGAATAAAAATGACTTCCCCAGCAAAGATGTTCTTGGGTCCTTATAAATAAATAAGTGCGTCGTAAGGGAAATTGAGAGAACGCGAGATGACAGGCACCCAGTTCGCGGGCTCAGTTCGCGCGACAGGAATTTTCTGAATCCTTTTCAAGAAGCGCCCTTTTGACAATAAGAATACTAGACAGCCACCCCGATTCGTGCGCAGAGAAGAAAGAGAGAGAGAGAGAGAGAGAGAGAGAGACTTGCGTTCTCCATGAGAGAAACCGCGTTCTCTCGAGGCAATTCAAGGCGTAGCCAAGTGCGGGCCTATTCTTACTCTCAATATATCGCGCCGCATATACGTCCGAAAACGAAACGTATAAAGTCCTGGCATCGGGGGTACAAATTGCTTTCGGCCTCCCCTCGTTCTTCGCGACGCGACGCGTCGCACGCACTGGCGTAGAAAAAGTTTTATTGCGGAAAAACACGTTGTCACGCGTCGCCGTCGTCAGCATTCCGTCATCACCGCGGCAAAACCGCAACCGTTCGGTCTCCATCAAAGTGTAATTCATATCGCTTTCAGTGGACAAACCGAAACTTTTGTTTTCGTGGCAGCGAGTTTAATCTATGATGCAACGCGTCCCGAAATTACAAATTATATTATTTCCAATTATAGGTCGATCAATAAAGTCAGTCTATTTGAGTTCTTACAAAAATAAATGGAAATGGAACGGTTGAAATAGTAGCTTTTCACTATTCTCTTCAGGCAACAACAACCCTTTCATCGCGCTCGTGTAATAACACTCAAGAAGATACAGGGACGTGGGGATTTAAATATAAATCACCTCCGCACATATTATCTGGCTACGCTATTGCGTACGAAGACAAGCTACATACTAGGCAGCCAACGAGAATGGGGCCCCGTAGAATCGTGGGGGACAACTTATTGACTTTGGCTGGCTGAATTTTCCGCCATTAAATTCGGAAAGAGAGAGAGAGAGAGAGAGAGAGAGAGACAGAGATCGAGAGGAAGGGGCAGAGCGGAAGAGAGCCAGAATAAGATAAGAGAGGAAGAGAGACGGCGGTGCAACGGGGTTTGGCTGCCAGCGGGGGTGGATCGGACGGAGGGACACAAACGTCACGGCATATGTCGTGTACCGCGGCACTATGTAACACGCTCTTCGTCCTTATGTATCCTGCGACCCCGCGGGGGTTTTCGCTCGCTCGTGCAGTGTGGTGCACTCGCACCATGGCGACCGTGCATCATAAATATCCAAGATACCGCGCTGATATAACGCGCCGCGGTGTCGACCGACACACTCCGGCGCAAATCAACTGCAATCACTTGCATCAATCTCGCGCGCGGATCGACGAAACGCGAAAATACACTCTCTGGCGGGTCGAAACGCGGCGGTTGACCACCAAACCAATACATTGAATCTTGAAGCGATCGCGACTTTTTACACCGCACAACTTTGATTACATAACATTTTTTAATTAATAACAAGTTAGTCGACTGATTGTCGGATCTTTCTAAATATTTCTTAGATTTAACGCTCTGCACAGAAAAAAATGACTAACAAATCAACAATTCATTGTTTTATATAAGCAAGAATATAAAATCTTCTTGGAAGAATTTGATAATCTTAATCAGACATAATTTGTTTACATGAAGAAACAAAATTTCTTTATGTTAACAAATTATGTCTCTTTGAGATTATAAATACTTCCAAGGAGATATTATATTCTTACTTATTATATAAGAAACAATAAATTATTGATTTAATACCAATTTTTTTTCTGTGTGCACACACCTTGTTTTTCTTATCTACACACGTTGAGTCAACAACATTTCTGAATTAATTTTCATTACTTTTACAAGCATAAAAAAATTCTTCAGCAATCACATACTTTAACACTTCTGGAAAATATTTGTATGGTTGTTTATTAAAAAAAAATTGTATATAAATGTTATAACTAATTACAGTGCTCTATATAGTTAGAAAAGAAATTTGCATGTGTAGATTTAAGGTTTAAGTTATTTATGCAATCGTTTATGCTTTTACATTATTTTTAATGGGTATTTATATATATTTTTCTTTCTCGAAAACTGAATATTCGACGTATAATATTACTCATACAATTAGATAAAGATTTATTTAAGTATTAGCGTAATATGTTAGAAGCTATTTTAGGACATGTTACATCATGCATGCGAACGTTTGCCCTGGCAAGCGAAGTACCTAGAATATGTATATGTTCGGCATAAGGGCCATGAAACTTAGTAGCGCAAAGGGTAGCAACTGCTCTCTGCGATAATATACACGTACTCGACGTAATCTCTAGAATTAAACATTGGACGGCGAGGTGATAAAATGAGCTAACGGAGTTTCTCATCGCGTGCGTTTACCGAAGAGCGTTACCCGGAATTTTTAATGATATTGCACGAGCTTGCTCTAACGCATAATGAATCTAAAACTATACGTTGTATGGTCATACTAAGCGTAACTATAATTGCACATATACGCGATAACAATTTTCTCGCTACATGACGTGATAACGGTAAAATGTAGAGAGGCGCAGAGAAGCGCCGCAATACCTGCAGCTATCCACCGGCACGGTGTATGTACGTGTCTTTCAAATGAGATGTTCCACCAATCTGCAAGACTTATAAATATTTGAGGATACCGCAGGAGTATACTGCGCACTCTTCTGGCAAACAGTGGCATGCACCGACAAGAGTCTACCCATTTCTTTCTGCAAATAAAGCGCCCTACCCCCGTCTCCCGCTTGCGTCGTTCCAGCGAGATTTACGTGCCTGCAAATTATAATTTGCCCCAGAAGATCTCCCTCTCTTCCCCGCGTCGTCTTCAATATTTATTCGCCTGCGCTGCTTCCGAACTCGGCTAATTATAGTCAAATAACGCAAAATTGGTATAACAAGGACAGACTAAATGAATTATTGTAGCCATGTTCTAGAAAAAAAATGAAAAGTACACTGATAAAATTTTCTCCGGGAAAGAAGTTTGCATATTGCACCACGTATAAAAAGAAGAAGATCCTAAAGTCTGTCTGGTTTTACCGATTAAACGCAATTATTTTTTAACAACTTTTCGTACGTATTACTTTTACAGATTTGGAAATTCTATTTCAGAATTAAAAAGTATATGCATTAATATATGTTTGCAATATGAACTTTATGCAGAGAACGAAAAAAAAATTTTTTATTCAGTTTTTTATTTAATTGTTAGACAAATGTGGCAAATATTTGCTTGATATAAAAGCTCTACCGTCTGTATTTATGAAAGTGGAGTCTCTAAACATGTAGATTACACGAAGAAACAACGTCGAGCTTTTAGAATTAGACACCTAATTCAATATGAAAAGGTTTTACGAAAATTTATTCATTTACGTATGCGTGCGATATTGATGTAGTACGTAATGACGTACTGATATTTCGTAAACCGTATGTACGCATTGTAAATCGTACATGTCTAATTGTAAGCTGTTGTTCAGTCGGTAAAATTCACGACTTCAGCATCCCCTTAATACGTAACTGTAATGTTACACTCGAAGCGTGCGTGATTAAACATATGTCCGTCGAAACGCCACGCTGCTTTTTCAAACTAACTTTTGTTAGTTCGAATAGCATTAGAATGGCGTCGACCAAGCAAATATTTGCCGAGCGGAAGTTAGCGACATGGTAACGGTATTACGATACTTCGGCACGGAACCCTTTGTGGCAGTAGCTGGGCCTCAAACCCTATGCCTCTGAAGCCGATTAATTAATCCACCTATACCTTAAATAACCAAGCCGTCTCACGGCGAAACGATAACAGCGTGAACGCCACTTGTTCTTAACCGATAAATCGCACGTTCGTAGAATTTGCAATTCAGATATGTAATTCCAACAATATATTCTACAGCACGTACATGGAAAAAAAAATATCAATGTTATACCAACAGCAGTCTAATTGAAAATCTTGTTTATTCAATAACAATATGTAATGAAATAAATACGTTATATCCTTGTTTTATTAAAATGTTTTATTTTACTGATTGATAATTTTATTTTACCGACATATTTGTGTTTCACTAATACTGTTATTGATTTAACGTGATCATTTTCAACTAGACTGCTATTTACAGCTAATGCTGTTAAGACAATGTCACTTTTTCATAAGGAAGCAATTCTGTAAAAGAAGAGACTCAGGAATACAAGTCGCATTTAAAATTAAGTGAAGTACACGAAGTACAAATGTAGGATCTACTTTGTAAAATTTGACTTTTACTCGTCGGTTTGATAAAGAAGAATCTCGCGAACTTTATCCAATCTCGTAACCGTTTGAATACGTAAATATCGCGACATCCGAAAGCTCTCAGTGCACGGTACCAGCAGAAATCCGCGCGGGAAGAAACGCGGGCCACTCTCTCTCGTTACCAGAGGGGTTAATAATTTATTCGGCACTATTCGACGTTCTCTAGATATTTACCCGACGATGGATGAGAACGCGTGTGCTTTTCGCACGCGCGGCGTTTATTTAGGAACATGAGTACACGCGCGCGCTCGCGGTATCAAAGGCTGGCGATGTTTCAAGAACTATTTTCGTTTCCAGGGTGTCCCCTGAGCCCGCGCCGCTCGCCGTCCCGGCGCTCCCTTTTACCGTACTCGCGTTCTCGCACGAAGATAAGATATGAAGATACACCACGTACCTCGTAACGCGTTTTCCGCGCGCAAGAGGCGACCCGCCAGTGTAAATTGTCGTCCGCGCGGAAAGAAAAACCTAGCGAATGTAGAGAGTGCTTGATTTACAAAAGCTTCTTATCTGCTGTAGCCTAACTTCGTCGTGTACAGCTTCGAGACCGACTAAATATGGCCGAATTGGAATAATCGTCTTTATCATAATAATTAAAAACAATATTGACCAGAACAGTTGAATCGCCAAACTGAGAATCACGTCCAAGATACAGGTACCTTCTATTTGTCACGTTTCACTTTGAGAATGAAAACGGCACTAATGCAAACCAATTATTTTTATTAGTTACAATGTTATTAGGACATTAATTTCATTACGAATGACAATTAAATCTAGAAAACAATTAATTTTCTCGTTTTTAATCATAGAGTGTTCGTACACTCGTATTTTTCTCTGACATTAATATTATTCTGGATGAAAATTCATTCACATTTAATTAAAAATTTTTTTAAACTTTTTGCGTGTCTATTTTATGGGTTGCAAGGTAGTAATAATTGAACTAACACTTTTAATATAAAATAAATGAATTTTAATGTTTAACAATCTCATTAAATGTTATTACAACCTATTATGTTCCAGAAGACTCAGATGGGGGTTTTTCGTTTTAAATCTTTGTAAATAATCGGATCCTAATCAATATCATTAGACCACAATTGATACGTAAGAGTAAACAGAGTTTTTATTCTTTCAAAAATCTAGTCGATCGAATGGGATATACGAAAAAAAATATAAAGATTGAAAGTGGAGGTGAAAGAAGTAAGCGACACCTGCCTTTTTACTAACACAAGTATTCAACTATAAATGATTTCCTCTACCTTTTTGAGCAGAATAAATCAATACAATTATTATGGATGACGAATAATAATTGTATATCGATTTATTCTACTCAAAATTATATTCTAACAGATTCTTATTTTCACTGCCGCAGTCAGAATATTAACTCAAGATTCATTTGAAATAGCTCCTTTTGAAAGCATTTCTGTATCCATATTAAACAGATTATTAATTTATAAAAACAAACTCACTCGCAAACAAAATATAATGTATATTGCAAAAAATATGAACAGAAAAAAAGTTATCCTAACACATTACTCTGAGCGAACGTTCAGGCAATCTTGACACTATAAAATGAAGAATTGAACCACAAGCTCTTGGCTAGTGCTGCTATTTAACAGCAAATACTTGAATTAGCCTCTGGGTGAAACTTCATCCACAGTAGCACTTTAGGATTAAGCTTGTTACGCATTCGTATACGTGTAAATACGATTAAGACGTAAAATTGTTTGACAATTTTTATTATCGGCCAAATTTTATCGTGGCCGATGATAAAATATCCCTCGCGGTCATCCATATATCTCACACGCATCATAAAAATTCGGAAAGCCTAGCCGAATCTTCAGAATGTATAAAAAAGTGATAAAGAGGGCAGTCCTTTGTCCTTGACAATCTGACCAGAAAAGAGGGCAGTAGTATTTTGGACAGGCTCTAGACCAACACCAGCGATTACTTCACCTCTTCGTCCCTATAGGTCTTGCTTGGAGGGCGTTGTGCCGTCGCGATTTATCAACTACCCCCGGCCTCCCTACAACGCGTGCGACCGAAATTACCATTTCATACGCCGATTTCCCTCTGTCCGGGCAAATTTATCGGCGTCCCTTCGGCTTTCTTTTTTTGTGTTCGTCGACTTACCGTCGCCCCTTTTTCGCTTTTATCGTAATCGCCGGTATCCCCGCCACCCCCTTCTCTTTCCCACCTATTCCTGCCTGAGCAGTCGACGCGTACCGCAAGGATCGCACTCGAGGAAGAGAGAACCTTTATAAGGCTCTCCATGCAGGACAGGAAACACGAATCACTCGCACGCACGAGCTCGCAGACTCGCTGCATTCATTTCCCTCTTCTCTCCACGATGACATGGAAATATTCTCCTGACTCGTGGAATCGGGAACCCAGACACACTCTCTCACTTTCAGCGTATAATCGATCTCGGCCGTGGTATTGTAATAGAGAAGTGCTCCGCGTTTGAAATTCCAAATAACGTGAATGCCACGGCGAGATATGCGATATCATCCGGCCGTATAAATTAGCAGAGCTTAAATATTGCAAATTGGTTGTTCCATTGTAAACTTCAGTCATCGGATAATGTTGCATCGGTAATGGTTTTGCGGTTTACAAATACAGCGCGGTGAACCTGTAATTCCTATTTTATTGTAAATTTATCTTCTAAAATTGCTGTTGCATTCAATGTATCGAAACGGAATAAACGAAACAAACTAAACAGGAATATTGAAACCCACAAATTGTACCTTTAGACAATTAATTCAACTTTTATACAACTTTATATATCGTTTAAATTTGGATATAATTTACATGCACAATATGTACTGTGATATCGCAAAAAAATATTCTATTAAAAAACTTTTTTATTATCTCGGTGCCATGTGCCAAAAATATAAATAACGTATAAAATAAAATTTCCAGTTTCTTTTATTATTCGTGCGGTACGTGATCTTTCTCGTCAATTCTTGTTTAAACGCGGCTGAAATGCTTCACGTTACGCAGAAACCGAAGGAGTAACCGTCCTACTTTAGAGACGAGCCATAAATGTCAGACGGTTCACTTATTTCGTCGTGCACCCTCGCGCTCGCTCGCTCGCTCGCCGATTTTCCACCACTTTAAGGCGCAATTTGCAAGCACCCCGTCCGACGCGGCGACGATCCTGTCCGTCGTCGCTCCAACGACGAAAATTTGCCCTTTCCTCCCTTTCTTTTTCTACCTTTTACTATCGCGCGCGCCCTGGTCGGCGCTGACTCTGACCCTCGACAACCGTAGTTTATCATTCCACGTTCGCGTCTTCGACGACGAACCGTTATTTTGCCGCGATCAGTGTAATAATGAGAGACGCGGAACTCATCGAGATAGGTGTCTATCACGCGATTGGCGAAGCTGCGAGAGTTGAGATCTTCGAGGAAGCGTAAAAGCGTGAGTAGCTCGGAAGAATCGGGCATTATTGATAGAGAGTATGAAGGACATAAATCAATTTTTAATGGTTGACACAGCTATACGGGAGTAATCTCAATTCTACCGCGTGTAGTAATGACGGACTCTTTAACTGGTTTACGACGTTTTTCTTCAAAAGAATTAGAGATGAAAAATGATCGAGATAGATTAAGAATTTTTTCTATATCGAATACATGTTGCCGGTTTTACGTTCAAGCCGTAATTTATAATCATAGAATGACATAATTCGAATAAGCAAAGTTTGCTAGTAGAAGCTTGTTACGTATTTCGTAATTATACATTATATTAGTAAGTTTATAAATTATTAAAATAAATCTTGTCTTAAATGAGTTCCTTCTGCAGTAATATTGTAGTAAAACTTAAAAAAGCAAAACTATATTTTGCTCTTTAAAGATTACATACCATTTTTTTTCTTCTTATATCTATCTCGAATTAAAATAAAAAGATTGCAAGATATTAAGAAAAAGTTTCATCTTGACAAATTAATGTAAGACAGCGCAGAAATGTACGGAAAAAAAGATTAGTTAAAATTAGTTTAGTTACATATAATTGAAATTTAGCTACCACTGCATACAGATTTTTGCTGCAGCAACTAATCTAACTAATCTCTTTTTCCCGTGTAGAAACGCATGATTAAAATAGGAGATAAGATTCACGATTAATATTTTGCGAAACACAAGAGGAATAGTTTCGCTATTTTTAGTAACCACTTAAATCCATACCATATATCGCGCTTCGCACGGCAAGAATTTCGATAAACCGATGTCAGCCAAACATCATTAACAAAAAGGCACAATTAACGGAGAATCTGCGAGCCAAGCATCCCTTTGCCGTAATTATACACGGGAATGGAATTCGCAGAATCAGCCGTTACGCCACTGTTACCCTATGCAACAACATAGCGGTGCCGCCCCTCGCTTTCCCTTTCCACGATTTACTTTCATCTGACGAATTTACCTCGCATCGAATCAGCCTCGATTACTCGCTACCGATTAAAGCCCCCTTTTCCCTTCACGGCCCTTGACGCACGGTAGGTCGATAAATATTTCCGGACTTACCCTCCTATACCAGACGACGTCGGAAACGAGTACATCGCCGAAAGTGGGGAAACACATTTCCCAATAAAGCAAATAAAAATACACGGCATTCCGCAAACGAGATTTCTCATACTAGAAATATAGAAAGGTAGAAATTTTATTTCTACCTTTATTAAAGGCGGACAGGAGGGCGAAAGGTGAAGGTCAGAGGAAAGCTAGAATGAAATAGCGTGATAAAACATAGGATCTATAATAACGCTAACCTAATATTAAAAAGCATAGGATTTATAATAACGCTTACCTAATATTAAAAAGCAATCAAGATCAAATCAATGCCTTTGCTCTTGCTCTGTGTGATATTTTCTTTCTTTTCATTTTTATTTTTACTGAATTTACTTTAATTTTACTGAATTACGTACGAGCGTTTTTTCGAGATATGTAATTTTATAATAAAAAACGCCTCTCAAAATTTAATAATATTAATAAAAATATCGCAAATACTTCAACATTCTTTATATGTTATAAATCAACGAAGAAACTTCGAGAAAAAAATAGTGTAATGCTTCCAATATATTTTAGTTAGAAAAAACTTGCTACATTTAAAATTAAAATATTATTTTTAAATAAATGTAGCAATATTTTAATTTTTAATGTAGCAAATCTTTTTAACCTGCTGTTTAAATTACTAAGTTTCACTTAAGTAAAAATATTTTATTTAATTTGAATTTTTCTCGTTGTCAAACAAGCAAGTTCTATCATCTTTCTCTCAAAATAAACTTCTTTATACTCGTGAAAAATCGTCGTTTATATTCGTGACTTTAATTTTTCGAAAACGATTATATTTCAGATAGTTCCATACACAAAAATAGACATATGTCGTCTATAAAAATAGACATGCGTCGTCGACCCATTTGTGCACGGTCGGTCCACCGACGTTTAAATATTTGGAACTCTTCAAAGGAGCGCGCTAAAGCGACTAGAATAGGGGGAATCAAGAAATTTCTTCTCGTCTCCCTCCCCCCTCCCTCCCCAGTAATTAAAAAATTCCAAGCCGCAGCGGTTTTTATTGCGTTCTTGTCTCGTCAAGAGCTTGTTGTCGTGCAGCCAGCCGGAAAGAATTGTTTAATTGCAACATTACTTGTAACGAAATGCGCGCGGAGAACAATTTTAATACCCTGCGTAGGTCGCTCTCGTTGATGGAACAGAACAAGCGAATTATGAAGGGAGAAGATTCTTAGTGAAAACCGGCCGGATCAAGATGACTCGATAAAAAACATTCCCAAGATAAACGAAAAATCTCTTCTGCAAATTTAGCCCAATTTTCTCGATGATTATAATTGCGCAGTACTTAGTACGTGTTTAATGAAGCAAGTAATATTTCTTTTGCAATAAAATCAAACTGTATTATTTCTTTTAAGATACCCGCTCCGGGAAGTCAGGATGTCCCACAGGCTCGATCTCTGGCTGAGGTGTTATTTTTCGTTACAAATTCTCATATTTAGATGCCTGTTAGATGTCATTTATTATTAAATTGACTTTCAATTTAATAACGTGATATTACTGTTTCTTGTTCAACTTAGAACTGTTTTAATAATATAAAAGACCGAAAATTTATTCGGCGCGCAGTTTCGCGAACTTGAAAAGGTACATAAAATCACACAATAAATATCAGTATATTAAGATCTACACAGAAAAAAATGACTATCAAATCAACAATTCATTTTAAATAAAAAAGCCTTTTTACGGTCGTAGCTGGATCTTAGTGCTTTATATAAATTTTACTTGTGTGATTTTTATATACCTTCTTTCAAATTCAACCGACTACGCGCCGAATTACTTTTCCGGTCATAACGCAGTTATAGAAGAATTTGATAATCTTGATCAGACATAATTTGCTTACATGAAGAAACAAAATTTCTTTATGTTAGCAGATTATGTCTCTTTGAGATTATAAATACTTCCAAGGAGATTTTATATTCTTGCTTATATATGAAACAATGAATTGTTGATTTGATACTAATTTTTTTTCTGTGTAACTATGACCGATAAGGCATATCATTTAAATTTTATTATTTCTGTTCAAGTAATTCTTAATTTGGTATTTCCACACTTAAAAATTCTTTTTATTTCAATCGCTTATAGTTCGAAAGCTGTTCATCCTCGACATTCTTGTCACGAGAAAAAATTGTTTCACCCTTCGTCATGGGGCATCGCTATGCAAATATGAACAAAATCCTCGCTCGCGGCGTTCGCCGTATCCATACTGCGCAGAACAAACTATTGTATAATACACGTAGCCGAAAGAAAGTGAAGCGCGATGGAAAAACATGCCAGACAAATAATATCGATCGGTGTGCGCCAAGATTCCTTTTCGAGGAATACTGTCCATCCGGTTTCGCATGACCGCCACGTGATTACTACTGCACGGAGGCACGGTATATCGCCCGGTATACGTTTCGTTTCCGGACGCCGCTATTAATGACGCAATTTAGCGAAGCAACGCTGCGTTAACGCGATCCCTTCCGCGTACATTCCGTAATACGATATCGGGTCTTAAGGAGTATGTCAAGGGTACGGTCGAAATGGATACGAGCCGATACGGCATACCACCGTTGCGACTATCTGTAATTCGCAAGATAGCCCCCCGATCACTATTTCCGGACTTTATCTCGGCACGCAGCGAATTCGACCGTAGCGTCGGGGACATTAATGATCGCATTAAACAAATTGTATGATACGAGAAACTATTCTTCGCGATACAAAGCGAATTTTATAGCTACCAAATGTTGAGTGAAATAATGCACTGAGAGAAATCGTTTGGTAGTATAGTGATCAAATGAATTTTATAATTACTGGTACCAAAAACTTTGTTACATTTAACAAAAAAAAAACCAAAATTTTTTGTAATTTGTTGTATGAAAATAATTATTTGGTTAAGACTACAAATTATTTGGTCAAAACTACTATATATGTAGTAACTATCACTATAAAATTCATTTCATCACTATTCAATCAAACTTTGGTTGATTTTACAAAACATTTCTCTCAGTGTGCCAATTAAATGTTTTCGCGATTAATATGACCGAAAATAATTTTACTCATCAAATATTTGAAGAGGCAAAATTATTTCCGATTATATTAACCGAATATTTAATTGGCTTTATTTTACTCAACATTTTGTAGTTATAATTACCAAAACTCTTTCTTCAGCGTATCACTTTGTATCTCTATTTTTCTTGACAAAACTCTCAGTTACATATTTTACCTCGCATAAAAAAATTACAAACATAAAAGCTTTATGCGACGAGGATGCTTTGACGCGGCCAGCAATTAACACAAGTCCGTTTAACGTTTGTGTATGCGCTTATCGCGTTTTTATTATGTCGCGACAGAATTAAACGCATGGTAAAACGAAAACACATTTCATATTAATATTTTATTCTCACGTCGATTCGCTTGTGAAACGTCCTGTAAAGCTAATTGGAGCCCGAAGGGGAGTCGTAAACGCGTTGATTATCATCGACCAAACCAGTCACCCCTCGCATGTCGTTTCGCCGAGCGTGCACAGGTATGCTCAAACAAACTCGAATATTTTCATATGTTTTTCGAATGCCCGGGCATTCTTCGGACGCTGGTCCGCACAGAGCTTGTTAATTAAA
The DNA here is from genome assembly GCA_003595255.1 of Solenopsis fugax. Lineage (NCBI taxonomy): Eukaryota > Metazoa > Arthropoda > Insecta > Hymenoptera > Formicidae > Solenopsis > Solenopsis fugax. Next base: position 11,080 of record QKQZ01005973.1, on the reverse strand, counting down.
GCGCTGAGCGTGCCAAGTATAAAGTTCATATGTCCCGATATTGTCCGCGAGTGTGGTCGGGTTGTGACGTGCACGATATTGCAACGCGAAACGTATAATAAAGCGCGACGCGCCGCCACCGCCGTCGCC
>QKQZ01005973.1:0-10630 GCA_003595255.1 Solenopsis fugax | reverse complement strand
GGGGAGGGGGTGTAAAATAAAAAACAAGCAGCTCCACGAAGTTCCACAACCTGACGAGTTTCGCGTTTTCACGTTATTCTTGGCGGTAGCTTTATTAAATCATGCTAAAAGGCGCGACGAGAGAGTTAGTGGAATATTATCGCAATTAAAAAATTATCTTGTATTCAAATTGCGCACCATAATTATGAGAGGACACGTTATTTTGTATTCATGTCGAATTTCGTATTCCGCGGTGGGTTTTAATGTAGCTTCAGCCCAAAGCAGAACAGATTTAATCTAAATATTATAGTGTGTTTGAATACGTATTTTTATAATTCGAGTCGCCGGTGTATACAAGTTACTCGCGAGCCGGGCTAATTAGCGAGCGCAATTACGAGGAATTTATGAAAAGCGAGTAACAATGAGCTAACTGATACACGAATTAAGTCGGTCGCCCTTTAATAACTCGGGAGCGTGCGAAATGTTCAAAATTATATTTCGACGCGACTACGTGTACATAATGCGTCGTTTCCGCAAACGGAGAAGGAAGGAGCATTATTCATTATTAATCAATAAGCGTTACAAGTTCGGAGTGTGAAAACCGGGGGAAATTCTATAAGTCTAATGGGCGGTATTATGCGCGTGGCCTAATAGTAAATTATTGCGTGTGTTTCATAAGCATTACTTTTGGCTCGAGATTCGTGCCATTATTGGGCCATTATGTTCGCACGGATTGCGAATCGCAATGTGCTCTTTAATGTACAATCAATGTTGGATTTTGCGCGCGCACTATGAAATCCACGAAACAAAGGGATCAACAATGTTATCGGGTATAATAAGCGAAAATTGATCGCCAGGATCGTTCTAGCGCGAATAGCCGATAGGCCACGCTGGAATAGTCATATTTGCTATTAGGTATGCGCTCGCTGGGATAAATATTTGCCATGGTTTTCCCCTCCGGGGGAGCTTCCTATTCCGGAGATCTCGTGCTTTTGCTTCTCTATATTCCTTGAGCGAAGGCCAATCCGTAGAACAAACTAATTTTATTAAAGTTTAGGTAGGAGATGTTACCCGGCCGACTCTGATTCCTCTCTGTTCTTTCCGCTTTGAAGACCCGCCCCCGATCTTCGTTCAGTTATTTGCGAACGAGTGCAATTTCGTGTCGAGGCTTGAAGCAGAAAAAAAATACGAGTAAAAAACGGAAAAGCGAAATGTACGTTAAAATTTCCGCAATCTAGGTGGATAATTCTATTTTGTTGTACAGAAATATTCTACGTAACTTTTAAGATTACTTAAGTATGTTAATTCGGAGATTAGATTTATGTAAAAAGTATGAGATAATCATATATTCAAATGGAAAAAATCTTGAGAGCACAGAAATATCATGATAAAACTGAGAGTGAATGTAACGAGCGGTGGTTAGCAAGAAAATAAATCCTTACATTTCCGATATATAAAAAAAGCTTGAATTTCCGAAATAGTTTTTACAAAACAATTTTTTGCAAAACACCGGAATAATTAAGCGCAGATAAATTTGTGGCGAAAAGCGAGCGTCAGCAGAAACGCAGTAACATTTGTTCCGCGTTAGTGAAGAGGAGTTTCTTCGGCCCGTCTATAAATTATTTCGAGCCGAGATTCGGAAGATTCGTTCAGTACCAGTTCATAAAACTTTCATTCGAATCTTGGCTCTTTCCCTGTTACCCTTCCACCATCCTCCTACCTAAACTCTACAACAAATAGTTAACAGGGCCTTTTCGGCTGCACAGTCTAATCCAAGATTTTCGAATAATTGTTACAGCTGAAGCGTGAAATTTATTAGCAGGAAATAAGATTAATTGATTAAACCGTGTCCTCAAATTCGAAATCGTTATTTCGCAGCGCTCTCAATTCGAACGAGGCAAATAAAGTGTCTGAAAATGTTGGAATTGCAGTTGGTAAGCCATTTCTGGTACATGTTATGGAAGAGATGAGTGAGAGCGTTTTCTTGGCACCAAACTTCATCCCCCAATGAATTTTTAAACGTAATACCGCGTCGAGACGGCGAAGAGAGATGCTTTCGAGAGGCGCGGGTGAGTAAGGATTTTCGTGCGTAGTGCATCGAGCATCCTCTTTGCGGCTCCGTTCGAGGCTCCGGGGCCGGCCAAACATGGCATTATTATTCCATGTTAAGCACGGTTAATGCTCTCTCGGCGGTGTTGCCGACCACGGAGCTCGTTCGGAGAGAGAAGAAAGTGTGAATAATCGTCGGACAAGGCCGTTCGCGCGCGCGAGGCGGCAGGGCTCCATTTTTAACGAGAATAACGAGGGCCTAACAACCGCTTATTGTTAAGAGCTGTACGCGTGATTGATGAACTCGCCTAATTGTAAGAAACGCGTACACAATATAAAACATATATATATATAAAACATGCACATTGTTCGCTCGCAGCAATAGACGCATTTTCTTGTCGGAAGTGAAAAATAATTTTTTCGCGATAAACCTATCGAGTTGCGGGTAATTTCAAGCTATCCGAGTGTATCACGTAATTACAAGAGAAATAGCATTAATCCTCCTCAATCGCGACGACTCGACCGCAATTTGCATAATGTGCAACCGATGATCCGTCCATTCGGCGACACGACCGGCCACGCGGGGGAAAGAGAGGAGACGCCATTGAATTCATTTGCAAAACAAAACGGGAAAAGGTTAATGAAGAGCAAAGTTGACTTCCATCTTTCCACGCCTATCCTTACCTACCCTACGGGCCTCTATCTCGCCGCATGATGACCATGCACGTGAAAGGTGCTTTATCCTGCGCCACGTCCGGAGCCATTTGCCGGCAAGTTTCCATTTACGGAATCTAATAGTACAAGCTCTGTAGAAAGTCTCGCGTTTCGCTTAACCCCCAGGTTACCCTGATAAGGCGCAGTAATATTGACTTCAATGATAATTAATCCTGCCCTCCGAGCAATATTTAAAAGGGACATTAACATGCGAGACATAAATACATTCTATCGCATATACAGTCATTTCCCCTCCTTTTAAATATCCTTAAATAAGATATTTATGGAATTGATATATAAATGTATACAAAATAAATATCAGATTTTCACGATATGAGCATGAAAATTTGTGGAAATTATAGTATTAAAAATTATTTCTTTTTTTATTAATCAGATATATAATATAAATATATTGATTTACGTTTGTATTAATAGCATACATTTGGTTAAATTACCTAACATTAGAATAACCAACACAATGTTTTGAAAATGTGCAAAAATATACCATCATAAGTTTCTCAATTTCGACCACTTTTTCATTTATTTAAAGTGATTTTAAAAAATCTACAAAAATTCATGAATATATACTTTCAAATTTTGAGAACAAATGTTTGTACTTTACTTTGGAAAAAGATCAAATGTAGTGAAATTTAATTACCTTTGAAATTTTGAGAAAAATTCATGGCTAGAAATCGGTCAGAAATATCGGACTCTTCTTTTGAAAAACTCTTCGATTATTTTGGGCATTGCCTATTATAATAATAATACGTGAATCGATAGAACCTAGGGTCGACGAACGGCATTGTCTGAAAAGACGAGTGTCATTCTCAATTAGCTCGTCATGTAATTTAGCCGAGTTTTTCGGACAGTAGCTGTAATCCTTATTAAAGTCCGATAATTAATTACGCGCGGTGCACGCAGACAAGTAAGAATAGCGGAGTCAGCATGCATGGCATCCGCAAATTTCCGGAGATTTCTGGTAATTGGCGTGGATTAATATTTGATCAACGATCTAATCGCGGAGTTTTCCATCTGTGTGTTACACGGATCCATTATTAAAATCCGGAAATTATTTATGTATGCCGGCTAACAAGCTCGCCGCTTCTGCTGCTCGAGAGCTAGTGCACCGAGTGTGCAAAAACCATTGCCCCTTGTTTCACTTGCGAACTAGCTTCGAGCAAGACCTATACAAAATACTATATACATTATATTTTCACGAACTGTTAGTTTTCAATATAAAACATCTTAACAATCGAATTGTTAATTAGTTTTCAGAATTTTTTTCAGAAATCACTATAAAATATACAAGATGAAAATGTAAATTGCGAAAAAAATCACAATTTTGAATCAGTCATAATTATTAGAAAAAATCTTACACAATATCACAAAACGGTCGATTGCAAATACGCCAAAGAATTATTTATTACACTGAGAGAAATCGTTTGGTAGAATAGTGATCAAATGAATTGTATAGTTACTGATACCAAAACTTAGTTACATTTAACGAAACTTTTTGTAATTTGTTGTATGAAAATAATTATTTGGTTAAGGCTACAAATTGTTTGGTCAAAACAACTATATATTTAGTAACTATCACTATAAAATTCATTTGATCACTATTCAACCAAACTTTGGTTGATTTTACCAAACGATTTCTCTCAGTGTAAAGTTTAAGATAAATGGATAAAATGTACGTGTCAACATACACTGAGAGAAATTGTTTGGTAGAATAGTGATCAAATGAATTGTATAGTTACTGATACCAAAACTTAGTTACATTTAACGAAACTTTTTGTAATTTGTTGTATGAAAATAATTATTTGGTTAAGGCTACAAATTGTTTGGTCAAAACAACTATATATTTAGTAACTATCACTATAAAATTCATTTGATCACTATTCAACCAAACTCTGGTTGATTTTACCAAACATTTATCTCAGTGTAGGAAGAGGAATAACGAAGTCTATCGGATAAACATCTGTTTTAATTACCGCGTATATTTCAGGCTTCCTACCGTGATTATTACAGTCTGATGGAGCGAATCTTTCTGAATACAGAGCAAAATAAGCCTTGCTGGCACAGGACAGCTTTTCCCACGCGAGTCACTCACACGCAAACGATCGATACGCATTGCGCCCGGCGCCAAAACATGCGTGTTTAGTATGCCTCTCTAAGAGCACCTGCCAAATCGTGGTCGTTCCACTCTCGTTCGTTTCTCGGGCTCCGTTTGCCAGCTAGGGTCGGGCTGGGTCAAGTGATCCGGCCACTTGAGACCGCGTCCGAGATGCCACGGCGCCGACAGCTAAACTAGCTAGCGGGAATTGGACCAAAAATATTTCCCGAGCCCCGAGACACCCGGCAAAAAGTCGCTCGTATGCTCGTCCCAATGCGACCAATTTAATCCACCGAAGTAATCCAGTTCGATACAAGTGGGAAACAATTACGCATCTTCAAACTCGTCTTTCAATCGAAGAACATGTGAAGAAGGGTCTCTCGATTCCGACCGTTTTTTCATCCATTTAAAGTGATTTAAAAAATCTCTAAAAATTCATGAACATACTTTCAAGTTTTTAAAACAAATATCTGTACTTTATTTTGAGGAAAAGCAAAATGTAATTTAATTACCTTTCAAATTTCAAGAAACTTTTGTGGAAATCGGTCGAACACGAAATGATACCTTAAGAGTTAATGTAAAAAGGAAAAAAGTAGAATTACGTGTAAAATGTATACGCGATGTTTAGCTTACATAATATTTCGTTAAAAAATGAATAAATATGTAGAAAGGCATGTAGTTTCGATTTAATTTCTCTTTATATTTTCCATTTAAGAATAAGAAAGAGAAATATAGAAAATGTAAAAGAAAAATACAAAGAAAAATTAAATCAAAACTACAAATCAATGATAATCATATTTATGTGAATATTTCTAGTGTTTTATGACAAATGATGTGAAAGATAAGATGTGATAAGAGTGTCTCTACCATTATTTTACGATTTCGTTCGTTTTATTGCCTCTACCCAATAATCAGTAGCTTTCAGCAGCCTCGAAAGGAGCAACATTAATGCTGAGGCTATATATAAAGGACTAACCCGATATTCGAATGATCAGATCGACAAACGATAACGCTCCGTTAGTGGACGCTAAGCCAGGGAGCAAATGCTCAGCTTTGATGAGAAAAAGACGACGAAGGGGGCTCATCCCAACGTGATGGCGGGACTCGTCGTTTTTGTGAACTCCGGAGGAAACCGATTTCCCGAACATTGCGCAAGCAGTCGCCTCCTTAGGCGCGATTTCCTGGAAAAGTAATTTCCCGTAGGAAATCCTCCCGACTCACCTCGAGTCGAATAACAGTGGCTGAAAGAATCTCCGCCAGTCTGGAAGGACCTCTTGGCCATCCTGTCTAAAGGAGCCCGCCAGCACTCTTGAGTAATACCGCTGAAAGGAGATTATCCACTTCGTGTATTTACCCCGAGACCCTCCATCCCCTTCCCCGTTGTGTTTACTGAAAAATTATCAACAATGCGGCGAGAATTTTCGAACTCTATCGGAATAGCGGTATCAACGTCTCTCTCTCTCTCTCTCCGTCGAGGAAATTAAAAATTGCGATGCGAATGCTCTTCAAAGTTTTGAACGAGAAATATTCTTTTAATTTACATAATATCGTGGTTTCAATAATTTAATTATTAAATTGATGGTAATAAATAACGAATAATTGATTTAATGGCATATCATTAAAGATTCAATTCGGAATTAAAGGAGCACTAAAAAAGCACCTATTATTCAGGTGTTATAGTTCAAACAAAGTTCAGCGTAAAGCACTACAATCTCGTCGGGTAAAAGGCAACAAAGAGCCCATTGAATCGCGTCGTGCGCTCGAAAGGAAAACACGCCTTGTGATTTTAGGAAAATAAATGCTCGATCATATTTCGAAAAGGGGAACTACTTCCGACGGCGCGCTATCGTCGCCATTATGAAGGTACTTCTACAAATTGGAAAGACTCCCGATATCAGGCCCTGCAACTATCGTCGATCGATACCGCCTCATTAATTAAAAGTCGTGAGGAGAGGAAGAGGAGGTGGAACGTGGGGTTAGGTACCGCGTTGCCTACTTGAACGTTTAATAAGCTTCGGGAATTCCGGAGGGAGATGCTAAAAAGGCGGCTACGAGGACGACGTTGTCGTCCTCTTCCCGGACGAGGACGGGAGAAGAAAGAGCCGGTAGCCCTAATAAAATTGAGAGCTGTGCGAGAACTTTAGGAATGCCGCTTCCCCAAACGGTATCCGGAGGATAAAATATTTGTATGCATGAAAAAGGTACGTTACGAGCAATCAGACGGTTGTCTTATTGTCTGCCGGAAGCAGAGTGCTAAACTTTACAATTCAATCTCGCTCCCACGTCTCTTTCATCGTGTCATACCGATACGCGATATATATCACAAATAGAAAAAAAATTTACGAATGCTCTACTTAAAATTTACAAATTTTCAAATTCTAACTTTGTGAGAATAAGTATGTGTATATATTTGTGCGATCCAAATCTGACGTGAAAATTCAGATTGTGAACTAATATCTTTTCACATCTTTAATTAATAATAAAATTAAATAATGATAAAGAACATATACTGACATGTGAAAACACGACTAATCGAAGAGCCTTAGCGGTCACAGCTAGATCTTATAATTAGTATTTCTAGATTTGATATTTCTTATGTGATTCTATATACATTTTCAAGTTCATCAAACTTGAAACCGATAAATTTTTTGGTCTTGAAACACAGTTCTAAGTCGAACGATAATAGTGATATCAAAATATTCGAGGGGGTAACCACTAGCTAAAATGGTGTCCCACAGATTAACATGATTTCATCTGATTATAGATGGTTTCATCTGATTGCACAATGATTTTTCGTGATTGCATACGTAATTATCAAATTTCTTGTGATTAAAAATGATTTTATTGGAGTAGAAACGCTATTATTGATTATTAATTTCTTTCAAATAAAATAAAATTGAGGGATAATCGCTCAGAAAATAGGTATATGCCTGACTGCTGACTTCGAGACTTTAAAATGAAAATTCTTGATGAGCTTTTTTTTTAGAAACAGCATGTAAAATTGAATTACAAAAACCAAAAGCTTGTATTGATTTCATCAAATATCATACATGATTTCATCATAAATTACATGATGATTACACGTGATTTCCAATGATTACACAGAAATCCAAAATGATTTCTACTGATTTACATATGATTTCTAATGATTTCATATGATTTCATTATAATTTCTGGTGATTTCATCTGACTTCATGATTACATCTGATTACAAAATAATTACATGATGATTTCGTAATGATTTCGGAGACACAGTCCCACGATTTCATTAAGTGGTTACCCCCTCGAAAATATCAATTATCAATACACTGAAAAAAATTTTTCATATTCAAGTAAATATATTTATTTTATCATCTCCTTGATTTAAAAAGATGTTTAAGTTTAAAAATAAATTATTTTATAGTAATCAAAATGTATTTAAATCAAGGAAATGATGTTGAAATGAATATATTTATTTGAATATAAAAAACTTTTTCTTTCATTGTAGTATTAATAAAATTAGTTGTATAAAGAGACATGTGACATTCAGAAGACACTCCATATGATACAGCCTCTCTCATGGCTCGGAGAATCTTGTAACTTTTTCGAAAGCGTGCCGTCAGTTTACGCGATTCTAAATCGTCACGTCGGTCGATCAAACGAAACTTTGAATGAGGCAGAACTCAACATTTCGCTCTCGCGTGTCGCGCAACGCACGCAACAAGTAACTCAATCGAACGACACGTCGGGAAAGTGTCAAAAGCTCGCGTGAGCTGAAAAATTTCAGCGGTGGCTTTTCCTGGCGCGACGAAAGAGATCGCGTATGCGGCGCGGCGCGACGACCGGAAATCGAGCGGGCGCTCCATGGTTATTCTATTTCGCGTCGTTCGCGCTTTAATTTCCCACGAGGAATCGTCTTTTAAAATTGCCCCCCTCATGCGGGTAACACGTGCCGCATACATTACACGCGTGCGGCGCACTCGATGTAGCCGACTAGATAAGCAATCGATGCCGCGCCACGATAAAACACCACTCGCGAATCGCTGGCGCTCGTATATTACCGTTGATTGCCGATAGAAAAGATGATAATAGTGCACGCTGAAAGCGCAATAATTTATGTCAACGTATCCTGTACATAATTTTGATCCTTAACTGATCTAGCGAAATGGAGTTTCGTTTATTATTGATGGAGTCTCGGCAGACAGCCTGATAAATTATGAAAAAAGACACTCTGTAAGATAAAACATAATTTCCACAAATTAATACATGCACTGGCCTTGCAAATGTATTTTGAGCGTTTCACTGTCTGAGCTTACGCACAGGTTAAAAAATTATTAAGGTTCCTACGCGCGTGGCGTATGAAATTTTCAGTAGAGTATATAAAATTAAAGATTGACGAAACAAAGTTTAAAATTTTATACACTGACAATGAGAGAAATCGTAGAATAGTGATCAAATGAATTTTATAGTTACTGGTACTAAAAACTTAGATACATTTAACAAAACTTTTTGTAATTTGTTGTATGAAAATAATTATTTGGTTAAAGCTACAAATTGTTTGGTCAAAACAACTATATATTTAGTAACTATCACTATAAAATTCATTTAATCACTATTCAATCAAACTTTGGTTGATTTTACCAAACATTTCTCTCAGTGTACATTGAGTTTGCCGACGAATTTCCATCTTTGCTGAAGGCAAATATTTTGAAAACAAAATCGATAGCTCATATATCTTTCCGAATTTACGACTATTATACTCTTTTATCTTGCCATTTTATCTAATACAGACAGCATGTATCTCATAACTGTCAAGACCCTTTGTTGAATCAACAAGAAACGATGGTTCATGGGGTTACTGCTCCTCGTCGTTACAATGAACTTAATTCAGCATTGGAGATGCGGAATCAAGAAATCGATGCTTAAAGCAACGCGTGCCCAACACGTGACGACATCCCATTGTCCCTCAGCGCAATATTTCTATATTTAAAGTCCGAATTAAATCAATTGATCAAAATTTCATTTAGGAATACCAATACGTGTTTATAAATATTATTTGACGATTATTTTGTATCCAAATAATTATCAATCATTAGAACGTATCTATACGATTTTAAAGTTTGATTCAATTAAACGTCGAATCACAGGCTGTCATTAATGTAGTTTGTAGTTGATTCAACTAAATTTTATTCATTCGACTATATTTGTTATTGTCTTCACTATTAATCTTTTTGTTTCATTAATTCTGTTATTGAATTAACAAAATATTTCCAATTAGCCTGATGCTGTTGATTCAACAGCATTTATTTCTCCGTGCATTTGAAAATAATTTGAAGCGCCGTAATCGATCTTTCATAGACGATTCTTTTCCTCTCAAGCGCAATCTACTTGTGAAAAATCGTTACTTTGACATTTCCAGTGATTCTTACCCCAAGACGAAATCACTAGCATGTCTATAGGAGGATACACCCCCCCCCCACCGGGGGAGGATGATTAATGCGCCTCTGTTCCATGTTGCCAAACTTTACGTAGCAATTTATTCGCAGGAAGCTACTTCGCGTAGTTGATCTCACGGCGAGAATCGAGATAGACGAAGTATCACGGCGGTGAATGCGAAAGTTCAATTGCCACGTACACGGCGTCGCGATGTATATAAAGTAGCTTGCACGCTATACACGGGGAACACAGTCGGAGAGACCCTCCGTTGGATCAAGGGAAAATAATGGCTCGTGGGCCGACTGATCCCTGGCCGTTACGGCGTACTTTATTCTCGTTTCCGTGACACGCTCGTCGACG
>QKQZ01005966.1:0-29401 GCA_003595255.1 Solenopsis fugax | reverse complement strand
TCTCTCTCTCTCTCTCTCTCTCTCTCTCTCTCTCTCTCTCTCTCTTATTCCGTCAACCACGTGCTTAGAAGAGAGTTTCGCCTTAATCATTTAAGTTAATAATTTTCTTTTCTTTCTCTCGTTTTATTTACTTATACTTAATTTCTGTTATACTATGCATATATTCTTTGTTGTATTCTGTTCTATTTTCATTTGTATTTTATTTTATATTATTTTTATTTCTGTTATTCATTTCATCGATGTAACTCGCCTCGCAATTCTAATCTGTATATATTCTTAGAATATTAATAATTTTCTTTTCTTTCGTTTTATTTAGTTATACTTAAACTCTGTTATACTATGCAAATATTTTTTGCTGTATTCTGTTCTATTTTCATTTTGTATTTTATTTTATATTATTTTTATTTTTATTATTCATTTCGTCGATGTAACTCACTTCGCAATTCTATTCTGTATATTTTCTTAGAGGGCAGGGCCCTAGAATATTAATAAAAAGCTCAGTCAGTCAGTCAGTCTCTCTCACTCGTTTTCTTTTTCTTTTCACCGTTTTCGGGAAGGAGCCAAACTATTCCGATGCTGTGCTTAGTCTTGTACTAGTTAATCCTCCGGGGTACCAGAGATTTAAATGATTGTGGTGGAAAAGAGAATAGACTTCAAAGACCGAATGAGGCAAAATGAAAGATTTTATATTCAGTAAGAAAACTTTGTAACAGATTTATTAACGTTTGTAGTAATATTTATTTAAGCTTTCGATTAGCAACAAGAATAAATTAAAAATTAGCAAATTGAAGACTCCATAGGAAGCAATCACATGGCTGAATTAATCGTTTATCGAGCTATAAATTTTTTTTCTATCTTCTTTTGTTGCATCAATTCGTTTCTTGTATCGCACTATAAATTAGAAGAGGCGCTGACTAAATATTAACGGCGCATTGTAGTTGCACAGCCGTGACCATGTCGCGAACAGAAAGACGTCTTCGTTACTCCTTCCAGTTCATGCATCCTCGGCGTCTTCCGCCCGCATTTCACCGTCTTCGAAGGCGCTACGGTTTTGAGAAACTTTCGCCTCTATCTTTAGAAGAGGAAGGTAAAACTTTGGAGCACCTGCCGAGACTTGCTTATGGAGTCTATTACCGCTTCGATGGAGCTGCCGGGAATCTTTATACCCTTCGACCCGGCAGTCGCGAATTAGCATTCGCCGCGAGTGTCCTTAAACTTCCTAATAATTTGATGGCAGAGGCGGGCGGACGGTATGTAAATTAAGAGTTTCAATATTCGAAGCCCATTTCCGCGTCCATTCCGCTAACCTATTTCGCGAAGTTCTAGCTCGCTTCGTGCTCATAGCGTAGATCATACCTGTCTACGTGTCGCTTCCAACGTAACGCGAGCATACGTTGCAGTACGAATTTCGCGTTGGGAATGTGCACTTTATACATTAGTTAAATGTAGCATCCGAAGATGAATATGTGGAACATGAAGTCACCACCAAATAAACGTTGAAACGTGGAAATGTCACATAGTCCGAAATCTCATCAAGACAGTCTTTCGTGAAAATGACGATATTTTTTTATGTTATCATTTCTATTTTGTAATTTTTTATTAATTTCTCGCATTATAAGTAAACGTTGTTGCGTTATATATTTTCTGCAATGTTATTTGGAGCGATTAGCTACACTCAGCCGAAGCCTCGGACACTAATCGGAAAAATTCCTCCGTGTCTCCTAGACAAGAGTGATAAACGAGAAGGGGTGGGTTCGTAAACGATGGGATAGAAAAATGCTCATCAGGTACGAAAAGTCGGATACGCAGTACTGAAAATTGGCTGATATTTTTCAAGTTTTAACCATCGGGTGACCCTACCGGAAAATTGCAATTTACCCGAATCCTTCGTCAAACGCAAATGGCTAAACGTGTCAAAAGCTCCAACGAACATTAACGCGTTGCCCCAAACGATGTTTTCAATTTTGTGTGCACGCCACGTTGTTTGTACGGGAGAATGATTTACAAATTAACTATCTAATTAACGTGTAAGTGAAAAGGCATGAATGTCACTGCATGTGTGTCAAAAACGTGCGCGTTTCGCTGTAAATTATAATGAATTAACGAATAGCCGGGAAGAAACATTTTATCGTTACTGTATATTTCGAAAGAATGTTAATCCGCCCATTTCTTTTAAGCCAGTATCGCGTGAACAACGCTCTTTCAATTTAAGCGCCGTCGAAGTAATAGGATCTCACTCGAAATCCCTTCTTTCACGGTGGCATTACATCCTCAGCGTCATGCATCATGCGCTATCGCATTACAAGAGACATCAGGAATTTTGCGAAAGACTCCGCCCGGCGTTCCAGTTAACTGGCGCGTACTCCAGGAGTGGATGTAATACGGCTGTAAACTGTGGGTGTTCGTTTAAAAGCCTCGAAATTTCGTCGCTCCCGTCGATTTAGTGGGCATTACGCCGCGCAGGGAAAACAATGTAATACCGTACTCGTTCTTGTATAATAGATACTTTCGTATCAAATCGTTACGATGTCTATAAACGAGCATGATCGAACAGATTATACGACAAAAGGAAAAAAAACAATAGATAAATAGATAGAAAGACAGATCAAGCGAGAGAAAAAGAAATTACACGTCCAGATAAAAAAGGAGCATCGAGATTTGTTACGACATCAAAACTAAATTAATTAAATGAAAGAACCGAAACACACTTCCATCATTGCTTTGCGATAATTTGGGTTTCGAAACAAATTCAAAATTAATTAATTATATGTCATTTACATGAAAGTTTAATTATTAATGTATCATACTAAAAATAATTTTCCTAGCGTATTGGCATAATATTGTATAATAAGCTAATATGTTTATTTACGTTTAATATTTAACAAATAATATCTATTTTGCAAATATAATTTTAAAATTGTATCAATTTTTAATATTAAAAATATAAAGGCAATAAAATTTGTATTAGCACAAAGATATATTCTCTTTATAAAAAAATGTTGATGTATGTACAAAGAAATACATAAAGAAAATATTACAAAGAAACGATAGATAAAAATAATCGATGCTTAAGAGATATTATAATAAAATATTTTATAATAATAAGTAAAAATGAAAGAGATACAGTTTTATTTTCAACTAAATACGGTTTCATATTATTATATTGTATTATTATAGATACTGCTGCACGTGTATTGATTAATCAATTTTACACATCAGTTATATTAAAAGCTTTTTGAAATACTTGAAATTCTTTTTTTAACGTTATTTATTAATATCTTTCTGGTAACAACCTGTTATTTCTGAAAAAAGATCTATTTTTAACAACTTTTTAATATTTCTGTTATATTCTTGAGTAATTTATTTAATAGGGGAATTTATAAAATTATATTTATATAATTACTTAGATTAGCCTATTATCTAAATTTAATTTGTGCATGAAAAAGGGATAATACTATACAATAAAGGATTTAAATATTTCCAAAAAAAAGAATAATGTCAAGCGGTGATTTGTTATCGTAATAAATAAAAGGGTATGTATAAATTTTTTAACGCAAATTTTTATTTTTCTAAAACAAGATAATGTAATTTAATCATAAGGTTATTTTAAAGAGAGATCCGAGGAGCAAAATTAATTTGATTTTAATTAATCAAGAATATTTCATTAGTCACCGAGGTACGCAATCTTGCTTTGATTTGAAGCGGGAAAGTTTAACTTTTTAAATAGACTTAGATCGTCTTGCTGTGATTATTCTATGCAAAGATATTAGCGATTTTATTGATCTGTGATCTCTATTTAGCGGAGTGCGGGCGCGTTTTGACGATGGCATATCGAATTTCAAAATGCTTGACTACACATGTTTTCATACCTGCTTTTTAAGTTATATAACCGATAAATTACATGCAAAAACTATTCGCGACGCGTTCTTTCATGCATGGTACGTGCACACCAGAATTTCAAAACACTGTAACTCCACGAAAAACTGACGTAACAACACACGACAAAAATTGATCTGCATTTCGTGTTCCGTAGATTCCTGCGTTGAATTATGATACCTATATTTGAGTATAAAGAATAAAACGCGAAACAATGAAATACAATTAATAACTGTAAAGAAAGGAGAAGGATATTAAAAATGATTCGAAAAAGGTATGTCAAAGGTATAAAAAAGGTTTTATTTTTTTTAGTGTCATTGTTATTCCAAAAGTGCTAATAGTGAATAATAAATATAACAATAAAACTACAGGGCTATTTAAAAAAATGACAATAATAAAGAAAAGGATAAAAAACAGCATTAAAACATAAATTCTGAAATAAAAAAGCAATAGCAAATATATTTGTAAATTGTAGTAGAGATTGCAAAATAAAACTCAACATTGTTGAAGAATTTTTCATTAATTCGGTAAAAGAAAATAAAATAAAAACTGAGATACATCATTAATTTCATTTATTAAACTTTCTGATTATTAGCATGTATATCAACAATTTATATGATATTGATGATAAAGTGGAAGAAAATGATTTAAACGAGAATGAGGGTGCGTTTGATGAGATCGTCTATCAACGTTTCTAGATAGTGTTACTGGCTCATCGATTGCTCATTTATATGACCTGCATAGTCTCAAATGGCTCACACGCTCATAAATCATTCTCTCAGCTTTCAAGCATAATTAAGTATGATGGACAATCGATTTTCACTAACTTCGAAGCTCAAATAAGCCAAAAAGCGTGCTATAAGAGTTAATGCCCGCATGACTAAAATTCATCTCATCAGAGAAACCTCCGTTCATGGTAATTTACGTCACAATATAAAAACATTATATACAAAAAATTGGTAATAATAAATTTACACATTATACGCAACGCGATCATGAACTTAAAATCTAACACATTCTTCTATTAATTAAATTACGCCATTACATTGTATGTGTGTGTGTATACATAAGAAAAAAATTATAATCAGTTCTTTAAATTATATGAATTAGTAATTAATTTATAGCAGTATAAAAAGACTTTCCGATTTCATTGTAATGCGCTCTTTTTTTTATATTTTTAATCGATAAATTTCTGATCGACACCTTTTTTATTCCCGCCTTATATTTCTTGAATTTTTACGACCATAAAGTAACGAAGATTGCACTTTTATTATGCAAGACGTTAAAGTATAATCGAGTTTTCTGTCACGTCGATTATATCGAGCTATAATGTACGCCATTTCGTATCGCCAATTTCACTGCTTACACGTCTTAAGAAGTGACACCAATAGAATACATTAAATTTCAATTCATTTGCGTATCTTTTCGAAGATGCGCAAAACAAAAATATTTTTTTTAAACAGTGCTTGTGTAAAAAGTGACGCGTCAATTTTTTTCCAATTAAGTGTTTTTGCGACAACTTCTAATACTCTCCTGCTTGGATTCCTCGACAATGCGCTACGCCGGTCTGGGAATTTGAAGAGGAGATCCATTTATCTATAGTTGAAATATACGATTAATCTCGCATACGCGGTGATAGCAAATTCGCTATTACCGGCTTCGTACGGGCTACTTCTGCCGGCGTGCCGAAACCAATTATCCTTCCGCATTCAATTCCGAGGCTTTGCTTGGGAGTACGGGCGCTCTCGAAACGCCGTGTCAATCACTCGCCAATTAATCCCGGGAAATTATTGCTAGGATTGATTTACGCAGCCGGCGCGCACCTGACAAGCGAATCAAGCGCGTAAAGTGCACTTGCCTCCGACTTTGAGTAGTACAACGAGCTATGGGACTACTGATATCGCATAATATAGAGTTAGCTGTATTCACGTGCGATTGCTTTGAGCATTCCTCTCAATCTCTCCCTAAGATACATATCCATAAGGAGATAAAAACAAATAAAGTTGCATGTGAGCATAATATAATAGATTCTTTAAAATATATATAAAGTACTTGAACTAAATAAGACTCAGCACTAAATAAGGCTCATTTTTAAAAATATAAATAATCATTTTTTAATTTATCACTCAAAAACGCACTTTACGTTTAGAGAGCTATATGCTTAAAAATGTATCATAGGAAGTACGTGAAAAGAACTAGAACCAACAGCAACGCGTCTCTGTTTGCAACAAAAATGTAATGAAATGGCTATATGAGCTGTTTTTATAAAAATTCAACATATAATTTACTAAATATATATTATTTTATAATTTATTTTAACCCGTTACGGTCACCAGGGGTCCAAAAGACCCAACGCTAACTTTTATAAATAAAATTCAATTTAGAAATAAAATGTATTTACCTTATTTTGCGTCTTATAACTCATCTCTTTGATTTTTGTTAAAATTGAGCACTTCAAACTTCAAAATAAATGTACTTTTTTCAAAACCTTCTATGAAACTAATTTTTATCTGAAAGTATACTATCTTGAGAATACACCCGTAAATTTTTATTGAATTATCTCAAAAATTAAAAATTTTATGAATATTTTTGTAAAAAAAGTCAAATTTTGCAATCTTTTTAGTTGAATTTTTTCATTATGTTAAATTCTAATTAAAAAAATTATTGGATGATAAAGAACAGACCTCAAGGTATGTCCAGTAAAATTTTTGCGACGAAATATCAAAAAGCTGGCAATTGACGACTGATTTTGTGCAGCAGATCCAGTAGACCCCATGTGACCGTTTTATTATTTGGAAGTGTGACCTCAACGGGATAACACAATATTCAATACTCTAACTAATCTAATTATATTTTAACTATAGAAAATAATAAATATACTATTGATTTTTTGGAATAATCCGTGTGGAAATTCTGTCTAGGCTATAAACTAGGCCAGGTTAACTTTCCTCACTTTGTTTGAGGCCCAAGTTAGGACACCTATCTTGGTCCAACTTTGGATTGTCACGTTTTTTAAACTAGGGCCTGCATTGGTTTCCAAACTTGGGCCAATATAAAAATTTTAGTGAGCCCGTTTTGCTTTTAGTTTTAAAAATAAAAAAAAAATTTTTTTTTAGTTTTTTTAACAGATCTTACTATTCTTATAGCTTAATCTGTATTCACTATTTCGCATATAAGATTCTAATTCAATAATTAAAATTATTTTACAATTCTTGAAAACGTATCGGTGGGATTCAAACCTAAGATTTCGGAACATCGGAATACTAACCTAATACGCTAGCACTGAGCTAATCATGAATTTGTAATATCGTTGATAAAAAGTTATATTTGAAGTAAAGCTAATTTGAACAGGAAGAAACTTGCATACCGCGCGAACACTCTCTCTAGCCTTTTGATTATTTAGCCTTTGATATTTTTAAAATAAATTATATAAACTATATAAATAATTAAAACTTGTTTCTGCGCATGGCCAGACCAGTACAAATAGTCAAAGAACAATAATTGGAAATAGTACCGGAGCATGAAAAAACATTATTGACGTAAAAAGCACGTTGCAAAAATCAATTTTGCAACTAATTGTTATAAACAAATTATTAAAAATTGGCTGTAGAGAAAAACTGATTGCACTAATCGATTTTATGGGAAAAATTACTAAAGAAACATATATGACGCTTTCTTAATTGTTATAATTGAAATAATTGTTATAAACAAATTAGTTGCAAAATTGATTTTTGCAACGTGCTTTTTATGTCAATAATGTTTTTTTACGTTCCTATTTCCAATTATTATTTTTTGGCTATCTTTGCTGGTCTGGACATGGGCAGGAACAGGTTTTAATTATTTATATAGTTTATTTTTTTGCATAAAATATGAATAATTTAAGAGTCATATATGTTTTTTTAAGTAATTTTTCTCATAAAATCGATTGGCGCAATCAATTTTCCTCTACAATCAATTTTTAATAAATTGTTTATAACAATTAGTTGCAAAATTAATTTTTGCAACTTGCTTTTTATGTCAATAATGTTTTTTTTTACTTTCCGGTCCTATTTCCAATTGTTATTTTTTAGCTATTTTTGCTGGTTTAGTCGCTTTAAAACAAAAAATAATTCTTATTCTGTAAAAAAATAATTTTTTTAGATTTACTAAATTATTTAGTTAAATTTTGCTTATTTTTGAAAGAAAGAAATTTTTATTTAAACATACTTTTTATAATTATCTTGGAATAAAAATAACATCCAAACTGGGCAAACCTAACTACGATTGTCTTGGGAGAAAAATCTAGACCAAACTGGGCCCTATACGGGCTGTAACTAGGCAAGCCTAAGTACGACTGTCTTGGGAGAAAAATCTAAACCAAACTAGGCCCTATACGGGTTGTAACTGGGCAGCCTAAGTTATACTATCCTAACTATACCCAAAATAGGCTTGAGTTTGGCAAACCTTTATTTTGGATGCCTCAGTTATGCCCATACGGGGCCAGTATTAAGTGTGGAATGCCCGGACAAATTTCTATACGGGAACTATATTTTTTTTAGAAACGTATTTATTAAATAAAAGGATCATTTATATGACCATTATTATTTATTCATTATTATGAGATTTACACCAAAGGATAATTATTTTCAATGCTGCTAACTTTTAAAAAATTAAAGTTGTACTCAAATGGTTAGAAATTTCCAATAATTGATTAAAGAAAATTGTGATTAAATTAAAGGAAATTGTGATGTTTAAGAGTAGACTAAACTGTAAGAGATGTTTGTGTAATTAATAATTATTCCTTGACTGATTTATAAGATAGTGTTTATTATATTCAAAAGCACATAATAATCTCGATATCTGAGTTTAAGAAACAATTTTTTTGTTTATTTACAAATATTCTATATGAAAAATATATTGTATTGTATTTTTATGAGTGATTGAAATGTAGATTTTGTTCTCTTAGTTTATTTCATTATTCCCATAATTAGTTTTTAAAAATTAAATTAAGTGAGTCTTATTCGACTTAAGTATTTTATACATTCTTATCAAATATCTTTCTATATCATTTATAGTAAAATATGTTCCATTTATTTTGTAAATCTGCTAGTAAAAATAGTACAACAAAAAAGTAACGAAGTAATGATAAGACATATGAATTAAAGAAATGAGTTATTGAAATAATTCAGGAAAAATTCAATTATTAATTGAATAATTTAGTTTGATAAGATTGTCTGGGAGTAATAGTTTATCTTATATGAATATTTATCAGGTGTCTGCGACATCTATGCATCGGATTAATATTCCAGACTGTCTAGACTGTCTTTAATATGTTGCGAGTATCCATACGCAAGTTAGTTGTAGACAAGAATTTCTATATGTTTGAAATAATCATTTATTAAATCTTTAGGCCTGAAAGTGGATTTTATTTATTTATAAACCTAATTAACTTTTAAAGATTTTTACTACAAATGATTACAATTCTATTACAACGTCTAATAGATACAATACGTATAGTTATGCATATATATATTTATATACATCAAATACAAATTACAATGCTCATTAAAAACTCATTAAAAGAGACATATTAAAATCAAATATAAAATAAAAAGCGAACACGAATATCGTGTGCATCAATTCGAACAAGCGCGTAATACTTTTTCATTATAATTAAAAAGTTGCAAATCTCTTACAGTAAATTGCATCTTATTTATCGTATTAATTGAGCTAAATTGGTGTCTCAAGTAATACAATACAATGCAATTCGAAATTCCGATAGAAAAAGCATCTTCTCTCGCATAAACAATTAAAATCGTTGAATGCATCTGCTTCTCTGCGCGGAAATGCAATTGTAACTGCAAAATAATTTTTTTTTTCTTTATTTGACGTTCGCCAGGATTCGCCGCGTTCACCCGCGGCTATAATTATCCGCGTTTCCGTTCCGCGATTCCGAAAATCGAGCGATTCGCGGAGCACGATTGAAGTTGATAACGATCTCCCGCGTAAAGTTGAGAAGTCAAAAAGTCGGACGTACGAGTATACGTAGCGTGCAGACTATAGGTAAGGCGAGCATTCGCGCGCGCGTGTGAGCGAGCCGAACGAGGCGAGCGAGCGGCCGCGATAAAGTTTGCGCGATATTTCGCCTTCGGGTTCGTCCAAGTGAAGTCGAAGGAGAGAGGTCGAAGGTGGTGCGGAATAGGGGCGGTCGCCGGGGGGATGCGGCGTCGGTCGAAGGCGCCCGGCGATTGCTACCGTGCTGGATTCCCTCCCAGCCAGTTAAGTCGAATCAATTGGAAAAGTTCGATTTCCCCCTCGTTTAGAGGCGCCGCGTTCCGCGGGATCGCCGCCGCGCGCGGCTTTCCCTTTGGTTTAAAGTAGCGATAGATCAGAGGCTGCTTCCGCGCGGAAGCCCGCGAAAGCCCGAAACTTGGCCGCACGCAGCCTTCCGGTCCCCGGCCCCCCGGTCTGCTTCCTCCCGCTTCTGCGGCTTTCTTCGAAACATAAAAGAAGACCGGGCGAAATCGATGGGATCGTGCGCTGAGATGCGCCTTTCAGACTATACTCCATAAACCATCATCCCTAAATACAAGACTAGTACAATTAAATTTCAGATTTGCTTGAAAAAGTTTGTCTATCAAAATTTGCATCAACTGAAATTCTTTTTCAAGAATGGTGCGAGAAGAATTGACTTGTAGCGATTTGAGACTGAACTATCCACCTGAAAGCACGAAATGAAAAAAATTGTTACGAGCGCTTTGTTTTATATCGCGGCGAGAGCAATTTCGTTATTACATTTTACCGCAATTGGTTAAAATTCGTTTACCGCTTCGCGCGAAATCGGCTTAAAACGGCTCGACCGATCGCGCAGCATGGGACTGTAGCCGCGTGTTATTCCAGTGTAACGAGGTTCAGGATTGCTTTTAAATTTCAATGCAATTTGCTTTCAATTTTCTAGATAAGTACTTCACGGTTTAAACGACATACCACTGTAACTCGGCCATTCGAATTTAACTTTATCAAAGCAAAAACTGCAACTTCCATTTCGGTATCTATGTAACTGACTTGCTATTAGGTAATCGGATCCTAATTATTCATTCCGCACCTGTGGAAGCAAAACTGTTTCGTCGCTGTTACACGTGAAATTAAATAAACATTTCTTAGATTTACTTTTCTGTTGGTGTTTACACTAAAGTACTTTTTTTCTGGAAACAATGATATTATGACGTTGCGTGTACATTTTCCAGCGAAAGATTTTTATGCGAGCGCGAGTAATACGCCGTTAATATGATTAAGTGGATATACGTGATATCCCTTTTAACAATGCAGCTCAGTGCGACGAATGCGTGAGAATTTCAATTTTCTATATCGGGGGCGTCATAATTTCATTATCGCGTATCATGAACGGCGAAATTTCAATTATCCGCCGTGTGAGAGGATCTCGTTTAAAGTGATTTTATCCGCGCGACTGTGACAAAATGTCCGAGCGCGCGGCGCTGGGTAGATTTGCTGACTACCTACATCGGTTCACATAAAACAATATCCGCGAGTCCAATAAGAAACGTCTATATACGTTTGACAGAGAAATACGAAGCGCCATGTATCGTCCGATGCAATAATGTGCAATGTTGGCCGTTATAGAGACTTGTCGGATGTTGGACAAAGTGGAAAGGAAGACATAAGTGGGGAAAATAGCGATGAACAAGAAAGAAGTGGTCGATTGCAGGACGCAAGAAACGGAGTTCCTCGCTACACGTCTGCTGGCAATATTTTTATTAGGTCAAAACGTGCCGAACGTGACAACGATATCGTACGATATAACGTTTACGTTGGATTAACGGTGGTTCGCTGAATTAGCTCGCGTAACTATTATTACGAATACCAACCCTGCGAGTCGCTACGATCGCCATTATCATCGCCGCGCCGCTGGCTGCGTTAGGGACCGTAATTTTCGCTCGTTGATTTCCGGTGATTCTCCGCGTCTCCGCCGTTTCCGTATTTTTCTCGACCGCAACAGCGAGCCTTCGCGCGAAAGTTCACGAAAACGCCGCTTACAGCGATTTCTGCGACGCACCGATCGTCCCTCATCCTGCCGTCCCTCCCTTGTCACCGAGTGATTTGTGCCGTTCGATCCGCCGCTTGACAAAACAAGTCGTTACGCCGCTGCGGGAACGGCTGACCCGTGCACGTCGCTATCTACTAGCCGCTCTGCCGCGACTCGTAAAAGGGGCGACGTTTATCTTGCCGGTGTGGTCGCAGTCGTCAAAAAGTTCGACTCTCGTTTCTCTCTTATCCCACGAACCACCAAACCTCGTCGTTAAAACGCCCCTCCCCTGCGCGCGTCACATCCAGGAATCTCTCTTGTTTGCGTTCTAGTTCGTAAGAATTTTAGTTGAAAGTTTGGCCGAAGCGGAATAAAAATTCGTACAAGCGAGGTAAAACTAGGCAAAACATTGTACTAATTTCTTTATTGAATCGAATAAAAACTTCCCTAAGTCAAAGTATACGTTGGTCTTTTAAAAGACCGGCAATAAATTTTACATATCAGTATTTTATAGAAACATATAAATCTTGTACAGATATTTGTTATCTTTCTACACTGAAAAAAAAGACTGGTTATAACTACCAAATGTACATATAGTGAAATAGTATCAATTAAATATTTGGTCAATGTAACAAGAAATAATTTTACTTTTCTAAATATTTATTAACTTATACCAAATTTGACAATACTTACTAAACATTTAGTAAAATAAAATTATTTTTGGTTATATTGACAAAATATTTAATTGATACTATTTCACTATACATTTGGTAGTTGTAACCAGACTTTTTTTTCAGTGTATCCTCTTTTAATTTCTTCATTCATTGCCAAAATTTATCGAAGTAGATGGGTATTTGTCTGTGCATAAAAAAGATTTTAATAGTTATAATGTGCAGGTTTAAGTATTTGCTGGGTTTAATTTCAAACAAAGAGAGGGTCATTGAACGCTACACGTTGCATGATCATATAACTTGTATTTTACCGAAAAATTTGCAGCATTGCCAAGAGGCTTGATTTTCACAAACCATCTGTCTGCTGTTTTTCTGCTATGGACATGTCACCCTGCAACCTCGTAGAGTATCGAAACATGCCTGTTGACGACAGGATTAAATAGCGGTAACGAGTCCGAGGTACAACGAGAGCTTTCATTTGTAGTGCACACTTCTACGATCACGCCGGCCGGCGGCGTGTCAGTTAAAATTTAAATATCCATAATGTCCCCGACAGTTTTCGCCTTTGTTTAAAATAGTAGCGGATTATAATCATTCGCCTCTACCAATACAGAATCTCCCGCAATTTCCTCCGTGTGTTCTCTCGTTAATTAAGAGACAGCCAAAAATGAAGCAATCTCGCCGGGCGAACCAATTCTCAAACGGAATTCGCGATGAGCGCTCCGACGCGACGGCGGGAGCGATTTTCCTCTGTTCGGTGAAAAATTCTCGGGTGTCGGTTCACGGTTCGTTTAACAGATTCCACGCCTATTTCGCGGCCTCCCGATAAATTTAGGAATCGGTCGGAGAATTTGATGCCGGACCCCTGCGGACAGACGTAGGTGGTGGGTGACTGCGGGGATTATTCTTCTTTCATTAAATCCCGGACAATTCACGACGGTCGCTTTGTTTAAAGCACAATGAGACCATAGATGCGGTGCAGTCAGTGGGCGTGGTAACACGACACGGTCGAAGATCGAGATGACTTCGACCGGAGCCTTAAGAACTAGGAGTTTCCTTCGTCGCGCGTTGCGATCTTGGAAGCTACTGGGGGACGGCGATAAGGACGGAAGTCGAAGACAATGCCGAATTCGACTTGAGAATCTCCGTCTTCATGAGTAAGAAAAGTAGTCGTCGCGCCACAGAAAATACATTTTATAGCATCATTATATCGTACGATATCGTCATAAATTATTTATGATATCATTTTAGTAGCATTAATCAGACGTTGTAGCAAAAAAAAAAGAATGTTAGGATTATTAATGAATTATTAATTTTACTGAAAACCATTAAAAAGTAATTAAGACGTCATGAATATTAAAAAATTGAATTTTTCAGCTACTTTTTTCTTAGACATCTTGTTATAAGGAAACATTAATTTCGTTTCACAAATTAACTTCGCAAAATGATCATTCGGCACCGGCTACTATTATTATATTAGTTGATATTGGACATCTCCTTGTTCCTTCCTCAGATCAAAGTGATCTACGAAGGATACCGGGAAGGTATTGTATGCAGTAGGTCACAGTCCAAGCTCTTGATAACTATATCACCCGCTATTGCAACCCTTGACAGCGCCAAGGTCTCCCTTTGAACCCTCCAAGTTTCCTCATGAATTCTCGAAGTACCTGCTATGACGAAGACCATCGAGAAGCGATATATCGCGATATACGGCAGCTCCTAGCACGCAGCTGAGCCTCTGGCCGGCATCGTCGCTCGGCAGAGCGGATAATACGGTTTTAACGAACTGTTTTCCATAATGCAAGTAAAGCATTATCAGGCCGTTGAGTGTAGTAGAGTCGTATACTGCCGGATAGTGGAAGCCGTTATCCTTAACGCTTAGATCCTTGTACCGAGGGCGGCGTTATAAATTTCGCCACCCATCCAATATAGTAAAAAAAAAGGAGGAGAGCGAAAAAAAAACATCCGTGCACGGAAGAGATGGTTGGTGTAAAAAAAAATTCAAAGACGAACGAAGAGGGTGGTCAAGAGATATCGGTAGCGAAAAGTAACTAAAGAGAGAAGCGAAGAATTGAAAATTGAAATAAAACAAGAGTAAAGCTATTATAAACATGTACGACGCAAGTTTTTTGTTTTGTATAATTTATGCTCTCTATTTATTATATGCTCTACAGAATGATGAACAGCGATAAAGGGAGAGAGAAAAAATTAAATTCAAGCAGTTGAAAGTATATTAAGGATAAAAATGTAATTAACGTCATTCTGTCAACGTGATCTTATTTTATTCTTGATCCTTCCGTTTTTCGTATTCTTATTTCCGAAAATTCATTGCGAGGAGATAAAACGGTAAAATGGCGTATGTAAATTTAACAAGCGACATTTAACAAGATTTACAGAGCTAAAGCTAGAAACAGAGCGAGAACTCGTACTGGGATTCGAAAAGTCAACGGACTACGATTCGGATGCTCCGAACTCAAGACAAATGACGGTTAAAACGGGAATTGCGGCTATCGTGAAGTTAAATCGATGTGTGACTGAGTGGTTTCGAATAGTGATTTTTTAATGTTATATCTGTGATGCTGGAAATACGGGTCGTGGCAGAGTCGATATCTCTGTAATGCATCGGCGGGGCTAACCGATTTGCATTGGTTACTTCACGCGCAGGCGGAGGATAGCAGTGCATGAATCATTCCGCATGATGGAAACACGGGGAAGAGAACAAAAGTGGCGAGCGGACAATGATACGCTAATCATGAGCGGAGAATGTCGCGGTGGGAGAATTATATGGGAGAGCGATGCGTTAATGGATCGCGGGCCAGATCATTAGTTTTGAATGCTGATTTTTTTTATGTGTCGTCCAGGTTTAAATAGATGCTTCATTCGCAAGCGTCAGATAATTGAGCGAATAAAAAGAGGCGGCAAGGACACCCTCGCACCGCTTCAGTCGATCTTAATTCACATTACGAAAATAGCAGATACAAGAATATCTTTTCTTTACAGGTCAATTCTTTTAGGAGCAATTTAAGAGAGGTATACTAAGTATTTTTATCGCAGAGGTCTTTTAATTGCGCAGAGAAAAAGGAAGAGAGTCTGTTGCCGTTAGATATTATTAGCAAAAGAGCGTGAATAACAATACTGCCTGAACTAATAATATAGTTTCTACGCAGTACATTATTTCACAACAAATATCGAGAGAGTAATATAAGTAGAAATTAATGAATTATACATAACGCAGTTGCGTCAAATATTTTAACTCAGTTGCAAATGTGCCATTATTAATGCGAATCAAAAGTACTAATGCGGGCATACATTGCGCGATAGCGTGGCGCGCATTGTAATGTGAGGGTTTCTAACAAAACAATATTGGGCTTTGTATTCGTATGTACATATACACACGTATACAGTTTCCAGAAAGAGTAAAGTGAATTAAGCGGCACAGAGCTTCGCGGATAAACTCCCATGCATATATATCCGCGGCACAAATATGAAACGAATATAAACTAGCGGATACCGCATGTGCAAATATTCGCGTGATGCGCGCGAAAGAATAAACATTCGGCGGCCCCCACCCGTGCCCAACAATTCGGCGCTCGAACAGTTCGTAATAGTTAATTAAAGCGGATCGGGCATTTCCATTAAAAGTTGGATAGTGGCCGCGGATAACTGAAATATTCACAAAGGATGTTGGCGCGCAAAGGATAGAGCGATAAAGACGACCATAAACCGCCGCTTTGATGGCAATTGCGTTTTACAGTTTACGCTACGCACTCAGGTATCGCTCGTTATCATCGATACGTGCCGTCAATGGTCCACCGCCCAGTCTAGTAGTCTCGGAATACGTTTTATTCAATGGCGACAGCAAAGCTCCGTTGATTGTAACCACTTATGGTACACGCGCGAACCATCAAGCGATAATCGAACTCAATCTCCGTATCGACGCTATATATATATATCTTTCATCGGCCTTTGGCATGGCTAACAAGGTTAAGATCAATAGACTCGCGTCGATTTAATACGACCCGTCAAACCTGGACCGAGCTGGACCGAGCGCGCAACGTGTCGCTATATCGCTTTATCGAATTAGATTTTTAAATTGAATTCCGCATGAGTTTAGGAATCTCGGATTCAAGATGCGATCTAAGTCGAATCGATTTTTCCAGCTCGTGCCTTCGCGATACTCTTTTTCCTTTCCATAAGAATACTGACGAGAACTGAAATTCCACGCTTTCTGTATCATTGAACTTCGTTCGGTTTCGCCTGAAATCTTGGCGCATGGAGACGCAAACGTACGTCTCCATGTGCACGTAAAAGATAAAATCACGTAAATATTGTGGGAATGGCATTGCAGAAACGTACATCACGTCATAAGCGAGCGTTCTTTAAATACTGCGAACATTGCTACCGACGAGGCGTGTCGATTTCAGAGCGGCTTTACATCCAACCCCGTTTGAGAGAACATCGCATGCACGTTTCCCACGACCTTTCCTGCATAACACAGTCGACCGCGTAAAGCGCGGTAACATTGCAAAGCGCACCTTTGAAGTCAATCGGCCCACGTCACGGAGTTCCGAAGAAGCGTACATACGTCCGAGAAAGTAACGTTCGACGCGGTATCGTTCCAATGACGTCACACTGGATCAAGAACCGCATCGCGACAATACCTCGCTGGCAAGACGATGCAAATGACGCAAGCGTCTCGCGTCTGCCCTAAGTCGGACGCCTCGATGACGTCAGTCAGCTAGGGGTCTACAGCCGCTGCATATGTAAGCCGCGAAGTCTGTAATCGCACGTACCTAATTATTCAAACGGTGAATATACACCGCCATTAAGGTTGTTTTATTGATCGGGTGATGCTCGAACGACAGGGAGGCTCGATAGCACATTGTTCGCCGTCGCTCCGGGCGACATTCAATCCTTTTTCTCGCGGTCCGCTGCTTGCATTTTGCGCGTCACGAGATCGCAAATTTCATGCCTCCCTCCGCCGAGAGCGTCGACGAACCGGAAAGCATCCGTGATCAGTCGTCTACGACGAGAATTGGACTTACCTGTGGTTTTCCGACTTGCGTATCTTGCTATCCTTCCGACTTGCGTACCTTGCTATCCTTCCTCCATTATTTGAAGACTTGAGTAAAGAAGTCTATAAGTAGCCCATCTTTTTAATAAAAGAGGACTTTACGTGTATCAAGTGTCTATCTTTGAAGTACTATGTACTTACAATTTATAATGCTTCTTACGTAGATCTGGGATATGGGGTGTAAATTAAAAACATACAGATCAATCATTTATTAAAGCAAAACTTTATTATAGCAATAGTGAACAATGGATAACTATTAAAGATTTTTAACATGTTTTTTTTGATAAAAATAGCGATTGGATGTTTAGGTTTAGGTAATAGGTGAATATCTAAAAGGGTCTCTTATCGTACGAAATTCTTTGAACTAAAAATTACCTACGGTCGTGTCATTAACGATGATAATCGCACATACGTGTCGATAAGTCTGAATTTTTAGGCGGCGCGTACCGTGAATCGATCGATCGTGTATCGCATACAATTTTGTGCAACGCAGATTGAAATTACACCGACATATTCAGCGCGATTCCGCTCAAGATCTCCAAACAGCTGCAGAGATTTATGAGACAATTCCTCATGATATAAATTATAAACGATATAAATTTGATTCCTTTTATCCCAAGTTAAATTTCTATATATTTTGCGCGACGATTTTTCGAAAACTTTCATCCTGATCGGAAAAGTACTGAGCTTTCGTTGTGGACAAGCGCAGGATGACGCGTGTGGCCGAATTGATTTAATCGATAAACATATCGCCCGGTGCGAACAAACAGAACGTTTGGCAGGGCGCTTGGAGGAAGATCGATATTCACGATTACGTTCCATAAACAAAACTGCCGATGCCGCCGATGCACGCCGTGGCGGGTACGGTGGCGTTACCTCGAGCGGTGCGGATCCGTCCCTTACACCGTACGGCTAAATTGAATTCCCCTAAGCGGTATATCGGCTCCTACGAGCTTCAAAACGACTCACGGCCGCGCTACCGCCCGGCCCTAATTTCCACCCTTGATCGCTCTGCTGTCGACAGGAACGAGCAGAATGCAAAAAAGAAGCGAACCGAAAGAACGAAGAAAAATACGGCGATGATGAAGGATGAGTTTTCCACGATACGAATAGACTATTAATCTCGCGTGCGCGCGAGTTCGCTCCAATTTTCTGCTTTAAGGCAAGATATATCCGTAAAAAAAAGGAGGGGAAAGAAAAACGGGAGAAAAACAGCGCCGGTGACACGAGAGCGGAAAGAAAGGCGGGCGAAATTAAGAGGAAATCGGTCAACGGATCATTCCCGCTCTTCCGCGTCCGTAATCTTCGAGATAAAAAAGTAATAAGATACACGCGGCGCCATGTGTAGCAAATCCTTCCCCGTCCCATCCCCGTCCCCCTTCGCTACACACCGAGAAACGAGTCTACGCTTCCGATACTTGAAAACCTAAAACAGTCGTCGGCTAGTCCTAGTGATATATTTTAATAAATCGTTATCGCGGGTCTATCTTCCTTTCCCTTCCTCCTATCATAGTAGTATGTCATCGTAACTAATTATTCAGTTAGGGCGTTCTCTTTCCCCTTTGCGTTTTCCCTTACACGAGTAACCACGAGCAGGGCACTGTCACCCAAAATCGTCTCGTATCGCATACATTAAACCGAGTCTATAGTCTATCTCTCGCCTCCTCGCGGTCGACGTTGCGGGATAATCGATTAGGATTTCGCAGGCAGTGATGTTTGAGGTCTCTTTTACAGTTTTCTTCTCTCGTTCGGGTGCGCTTCGAGCTCACGTACATACGTCTCGACGAACAGCGGCGAAACTACTTTGCCTCGCTGGCCGGGCTAGGCTCTCTTTTACCTTTCTCTATTTACGTGTCGCCGATCGATCGTTCCGCTCGCGATATCCCGCCGCATCAATCGCATTCACGCAACATACAGTAATCTTACAAATAATATATCTAACAACTTTAGGTTCAACTTAGATTGCTTTCCGTGATCACGCCTACTCCAACCCGAAGCGCGCCCTCGTGCACTCGCATCGGGCACGCACTTGTTCGCATCTGGCGAAGTCCGGGATCATATCATGCAGGATCGATACACCCTCCTCCTCCCTCTCTGCTTCCCACTCTTCGTCATCGTAAACACGCGGTGGTTGACGTGACGTGGTCCGTAAGGATTGCACGAGGACGCTCTTAGCCAAAGTTCGTGTACTTTACTATTCTATCGTAATATTACGCGTTTGCTTTTACTCTTTTTATAACTTTCTTTAAATATACGATAGGTAGGTTACTATTCTTTACGTATCCGTGACATCACGCAATAGCACGCACGCACGCACGCACGCACGCACGCATACACACGCAAACATGCACTCACGCACGCGTATATAGCATCCTTTCGATCGCTTTTCTCCGCTCCTCTCTACAATCCAGACGCGTCTGCGATCTAATACGGTCCGGGATCGATTGATGGCTGGAGGAATTTGACCATGATTTGTAGATACAAGTGGACCGAGCGGATCGACGAGGAGCACGACCCGAGCCCCATTCTCGTCGAAAACGCGAGGATTGTACGCGAGAATCTCCAAGAGTGACGAAACTTTCAAGGCACGGTGGGAATCCTCGTCGATCCGCGCGCCTTCGCGATTGGCTCGATCGGTCCGAAAGTCTCTCGATTTTATCCCTAACGTGTGTATTCGGCCTTAATCCTATGTCATAATACTATTCAATACTTGTTGAAGCTCATAATAAGTACATACTTGAGGATTAGATTTTACCGATTATTGTATTACTCTCTTACGTCTCCCTAGGTTTCGCTTAGGTACAACTCCGCTATTCCCGATCTCTCGGTTCTTTTTTTTTTCAGCGGTTTCCTTATCGAAGTCCCTCTACTCCCTCTCTCTTATCGCGTACCATCTCGTAGGTTGAGCCTTATAGGTACAAAAGGTAAATCGTCAATCTCGCGACGATCTCTGTACAGAAGTTAATAACAGTCGCGCGCACCGAGGGTCGATCGGGCGTCTCCGCGCTGTTGTGTATTACCGAGAATACCATGGATATTACGATACAAAGGTCTATGTACAAACTTAAGAGTAAGAGCGAAACTATCACCCATGCGACCAACTACTCGAGGGAACTGAAATCCGTGTTTAAAAAGGCGTTATGACCTCCCCTACTACTCTTTATACCTTACGTGTATGCGTGCTGATTATGGCTGGCTGGGGGTGCTACATCCCGATACGTCGATCGTTCGATAAACCGCGCTAAATGAGCACCGGTAAACATTTTGTTGTCGCGTTGATTATAAAATGTATGTCGAGATCTCCGAGGAAAAGTCGGACGGACGCTAACGCGACGCTATAGTGCGAGTCTGCATCATATTTTCATGGACGATTGCTAAACGAGGACGTATGCATTTGTAAAATTAGCGATGAAGCATGGTAAAATTGAATTCCTGTCATTTTCGTGCGTGTCGAAAAATATCTGTTTGCGCCGGAAAACATTCGCTCACATCCAGAGATCCAGTTTTTCATCAATCA
Organism: Solenopsis fugax; assembly: GCA_003595255.1. NCBI lineage: Eukaryota > Metazoa > Arthropoda > Insecta > Hymenoptera > Formicidae > Solenopsis > Solenopsis fugax. Next base: position 8,240 of record QKQZ01005966.1, on the reverse strand, counting down.
ACTTGACTGAACGCGGATGGTCAAAATATTAACAATAGATTAAAATCATGCGGTTGCTTTTTAGCAGTAAGTCTTCTCTGTCGTTTTTATAAAAATATAACGCTATTATCTATGTACAGATAATCACGAAGTCGGAAACGCCCGTTCCCATGTCCGAAAGAAGCTCTCGAACGGTATAAAAAAAAAATGGAGCGAAAACTAACGTGATAGTGAAAGAAAAAAAGAAAAATAAAAGATAATAATCGACGTATTTGATATAAGAATCAAGTAAGCGGCATGTATGCCGAAACTCGAGTTGGTTTTCGGGCGAAGCAGATTTCACGGACACCGCGGCTGTAGGCTTTTCTATGCCAAAGCATGTGTATGGATGTGTCGGATGTGTGCGCGGATAAAAAACGCAATGCTGGCTCCGATAGCCCGCGCAGCCTCGAGTCCGGAAGTCGTCGAAACGATCGTCCGCCACGATGTGCCTCAGCACCGCGTTTAGTTGGCGGTCGTTACTTCGGTTTACTCAGCGATACCGCAGGATGCAACGAGAGATCTCTCCGGCCGTGTTCATCGAAAACTTATAAGCAAACATGTATATCCCCTACGCTAATATTAAACTTATCTAAGCGGAAAATGTGTACACGTGACTCCTAAGTCCGATATTATGTACAGTGCACGGGCGCGTACATAACGATCACCGTTAGTCGCTCGTTAGACGTGCGTAACGCGTTTCTCGTGTACGCGCGTGTGTGTCCGTTGAGGAAAGAATCGGATAAAGAAAAACAAAAAAAAAAAAACAAAAAGGAGACGGGGTACGCACGCTTGAAGGAAATATATGCGCGGATCTGAGACCACGAGTCTTACCGGTTTCCTTCGGAGAAAACAGACTCGCGTAGCACCTTGATTTTTGAAGGGTGGGGGAGGGGAGATTTGGTTCTCGACGATGACGACGATATAGTGAAGGTTACTCGAGATGGTTCCTCGCGAACTGGAGCGCAATGGTTTTTCGAGGTGGTTGTTCCGCGCGCGACAAGATGCGACACGCGGATGCGACGACGCGTTTTTATCGAACACACAATGCGAATGTGTCGCCAGTAAAAATGCGTCGTCATCGCTTCGCTGTGCGTCTCGGGCCGGCGAAGAATAATGGCGATGATCAGAACGGCACGAAGGTTCACGCAAACAAAAGATAACAGGCGGTAGCTCGCGCGATCGTCGAGATGCGATATACGGGAAGGGAAAAATGAAGGAAAACGCGCGGTGGGGTGGGTTGGTCTGAGGGGTGTAGGTAGAAAATAGGCGTGTGCGCGCCGCAAAAGTGGCGAACGTGATATGGAAAGCTAACCAGCGTCGCGCGAGTGCAGCAGCGCAGCGGCGGCGGCTCGCACGAAGGTCTCTAAAGCCGATAATAATCTCATATGTAACCTGCGTGACGTCGTAAACGCGCCGTTGGCCACGTTTCGTTTTTCTTTCCTCCTCCCCGACGCGACGCGACGTTTTACCTGTCTCTCCTCGACTGACGCCGTCGTCTTTCCTCTCAGCTTCGCGGGTGCGGATCGTTTGCCGTTTGTTCTCCAATCGATGCTCCCCCCCCCNCCCCATCGTCATTGTCGGGGAACTTCACCTCGACTTCGTCGGTCGCTCTTATCGCAGATGCGAAAACAACTGCGGGAGAATGCGCCTTTCTCCCTTCGACTCACCGCTTAATATTGACATCCTATTGATAATCGATATCTCGGTCTCACGATGATATCGCGATCAACGTTGCGTCGTCTTCCCTTCCGTAAATGAGGCTCCGATATCGTATGTACACATAAAATTCCATCCGTCTCGCAAATTAATTAAAAGTCCAAGGTAAGGGAACTGCGCGTTTCTTCGTACAGCTTTCAGCGACGATCGGTGTCCGAGGTGTGGGAGGAATCGGAACTTGATCCACTGATTCTTCGGCACAAGAGGTTATCGTCCGTTCACCCCGAGGAACATCATCACTCCGCGCGGGTTGCGCATCCGTATCACCAATTCGGAATTTATCAGACCGAGGCTCGTCCCGGCGTAGTCTCGCGGCATCCACCGTCCGGTCTCACTTTCGCGGCTCGCACGCGACACGTTTATTTACAGCGAAGCGAGTACGAAATATATAATGTATATACGTAACGGAAAGTCGGGTGCGCGACGAGAACGGAACTGGAATATTCTCGCGGCCGTCACCGACCGCCAATAAACTCGATGGTCACTCACGATCGGTAGCGCCGACGAGAGGCTCTCTCGGGCACCGTGGCACGTGGATAGCGGGTATGCACACGATCGATCACGCGTACGTACTTCACACCATTTAGTAGGTATTCAGTTCACCGTTTCGCGAATCGCGGATCGACCTCAGTCACTTAAGAGTCCTCGAGTGACCAATGGGCCGAGCGCGGTAGCGTGACCGGCCAACAAGAAGGCCAGGCCGATCCAACCGGTCGTGGTCCAGCCGCGATTCCTCGGCGGGACGCTTATGCGTATCATCGTGTCATCGTAATCTCGGCTCGACGAGGGACCCAACGATCGGCTCCATCAGACGAGGGGCGTGCCGTACACCTCGTTCGTGTGTAGATTCTGATTGCTGTCGTTCTGCCTCGAGGCACATTGCTGCAACAGAGAAAGCGCACGTGTCGGAGCTATGAAGGGACTTGTAGCTCGATTCCCCAATGTACTGTATTAAAACGTTGCCTCGCGTATACCCCGTGCTATGTGTTTCAAACTAGATGTCGACAATTGCCAGGCTGCGTGAAATCGATTCGCGAAACCGTCAATTAATATGTATCAATATTATGATCATTTACAACCGCGGTCGTAATCAATCGTACAGTATATTCATATAAATTGTAAATAATAAGAAATTATTATTAACTCATCTCTCTCTCTCTCTCTCTCTCTCTCTCTCTCTCTCTCTCTCTCTCTCTCTCTCTCTCTCTCTCTCTCTCTCTCTCTCTCTCTCTCTCTCTCTCTCTCTCTCTCTCTCTCTCTCTCTCTCTCTCTCTCTCTCTCTCTCTCTCTCTCTCTCTCTCTCTCTCTCTCTCTCTCTCTCTCTCTCTCTCTCTCTCTCTCTCTCTCTCTCTCTCTCTCTCTCTCTCTCTCTCTCTCTCTCTCTCTCTCTCTCTCTCTCTCTCTCTCTCTCTCTCTCTCTCTCTCTCTCTCTCTCTCTCTCTCTCTCTCTCTCTCTCTCTCTCTCTCTCTCTCTCTCTCTCTCTCTCTCTCTCTCTCTCTCTCTCTCTCTCTCTCTCTCTCTCTCTCTCTCTCTCTCTCTCTCTCTCTCTCTCTCTCTCTCTCTCTCTCTCTCTCTCTGTTATAATACATGTAATAAAATGTTAATGATCGCCTTAATACAAGTGTAAATATTTATTTAAAGCGAACGTAAAATGAGCTAGCCGCATTAATAAATTTGTCGTGCAAATTGTATTGATTTCGATACGCGTTAAGAGTTGTTGTCGTTGGGTAATACATAAAAGATCACGAACGATTTTGAACAATCACAGAGTAATTCTCATTTGCCGCTATCAAATGCAATTATATTTATCGATACACATTATCGATTTACGGCTATACGTCCCGTAGGTATATTTTCCCACAATAAACTCTACCTCGCACAATTTCGTGATAAATATTTAATTTCCGTCCATCCGTTCCGATGCATATAAAGATAACTGAATATACGTAGAATCCGCTGAATTGTACATCGCTTTGCAATGCAAATTTTGAACGGCTCGATTACGATTTTATGACGATCCCATCATGGAGAACGGTGATATGAATATCTGAGATGTAAGGCAACGTTATTTCGCTCGCGTCGAAAAATGCTTCCGGTGTCTCGAAGAAATATTATTTGACGCTATAAAGAACGAGAAGGAGCAGGACAAATCGACTTACCGCTTGCTTTCTCTCCCAGCTCTTCATCGCCGACTTGTACTTCTCGAACTCGTGACACCAGTCCGAATAAATCTTCTGGTAGTCGTTGGACTTGGCGGGCGCCGAACATCTGTGCGCGTCCACGGTGATGTTGTACGAGCACAGGAGGGCACCACCGAGCCAACAGTCGTATCTACCGGCGTCCTGCTCGTTCACACCGACGATCACCAGACCCTTCTCCGAGGTCTCGATGAACTTGTCGCCGCCGGCACCGTACTTGTACGCGATCTGATACCTTCCCTTCTCCTTGCTGTAATGGTACCATCGCACCTCCTGGTTCGCCAGCACCTCCGGCATCTTCACGAAGCAACCCAGGTGCACCGACTGGCCCCATGTGACAACCAGTTTCCGTTTGCCGACGCTGCTGTCGCAAACGTCCGCCGTGGTGTTCGACACGTCTTGAAGAAGACTGCGAAAAAAACAAATTAAAAGTCACGATTATTATACGTGCAATTAAAATTCTGTCGCAAACACGTAATCCCGAACATTCGCGTTACCGTGAGTTTATTTCGAAATATTCCGAAATTGAATTTTGATTCGCCAGCCTCAATTTCCTTTTTTTTCCTTTATTTTATTTTTTTATTTTTGTAAAAGTATTTTGTTTCGCCGGAAATGAATTTGTGGTAACTGAAATATACGATGCGTAAAATCGGCGTGAATATTTCTGCTCCAAAATCTGCGTGTGCCGTAATTCGTAATCAAGCGAGTAAATTATAACAAAAATCGAATACGTTTCACTCTTTGTTTTTTGTAATGAGTGCGCATCTTGCGTAAAATTAGAGACCGTAAAATCGCCCACGCGCGTGTATTGGCAATTTTGCAATCGCGTTTGCGGAGGGGCGCGACGAGCACTTACCCTGGTTCGTAGGGTTTACACATGTTTGTGTCCTTATCCCATCCGCAGTACGGATCGTGGACACATCGCAGGCAATTGTCGTATCGCCGGGTGCACATCACCAGATCGATCTGCTTTATCCGATGATCCGACGCCACGTAGAGAGCTTTGTGCTCCTTCGAGATCTCCATCGCCTGTATCGGTTCGCCCGGCGTGACATCGAAAACATCCAGCAAGATCGACTGGGATTCGCCGTTGCTGTCGATCCACTGTACAACCTTGTGAACGCGGCCATCGCCTGTAACACGCAACGAGAGGCACGTGCTCACGCATTTTCATCGGGGGAACAATAAGTTATCAGATCGCGTTTGTATTCATCGTGACAGGTATTCGATAGTTTGCTTACTAGAGCCGGCGTAGTAGACTGTATAATCCAAATCGATGCCCACGAAGTCGATACGCAGCTTATCGACGACCAATCGCGTGAGCATGACGTCCCGCTTGTAGAAGACTGGCTTCTCGTTCTCGTGCGAAATCGCCGAATCCATCAGCGGGTGGGATCTTATGAAATTCAGGACGGTGTCCGGCAACGTTTCAGTATCGTTGACACATTGGCCCGGACGCGGTTCCGGAACTTTATTGGACAAGACTGGTAGCCAGGCGCTACTGCTAGTTGCCTGCTCTTTGAACTTTCCGCGGAAAGCCTCTTGGATGGCGTCAATGTGGAAGGAACATATCGCGGAGCCCATTAGCCCGTTCGTCGATGTGGTAAAGGTACCATAGAAATGCGTATCGTCACCCGGCACCTTGTAAATGCTCTCTGACCAATAACAAGGATACAGTAATGTAATTACATGTTAGAATGTACTAGTCAAAATGTAACATAATATTATAGTGAGAATAGTTTTTTCTCCGCCAAAGATGATTTGATTGATGCCAATAGATATCTTTAGATAAAATATTAAATTAGACACGTTTTTATTTAGAGAAAAATAATTATTAATATCTTTAAAACTACTGAATTTTAAATGGGTCAAAAAAAGGGCGGCATAAATGTATAATTTATGTTATAAAAAAATGTCACAGAGCGAAAAAATATATATCGTGTTATACAACACGTCGATACTCACGTATCTCGTTGAAATAAAACGGGAACTCGCCGGGTATCGAACAATTCAATCTGGCCTTGAGGTATGTGGCCCAATTCTGCGCGAGTATATTTTTACCGCCGGTGTCCCTCTTGCACACTCTCGCCACGCGGGAATACACACTTTTACCGCAGTTTATGTACTCAACCGCGGTCTCGCGGAAAAAGAAAAACACGTGGCTGCCGATGTCGTACGATCCCACGAAATTCGGCTCTGAAAAGATAAAGAGAAGCGCGACATTAGCTCAGCATTAATGCAATATTTTCGAGCGCTTCGAAATCCGTTTCAATTCGTAATTCAACGTTTCCTCGTCAGGGCAATATTTCGCAGTCGCAAAACTGTTCAACTGGAATATTCCGGCGAGCCGTACACTACGTAATCTAGCTGTTAGCGTCTACCTCGTTCTACAGCAAAATAACTGCATCTAGAGCAGATAGTTCACGTAGATACTCCGTAATAATCGCGCGCAATAATAATCGCGAATCGAGCATTCGCCGCGGGTGGTGCGCGAGAAGATGTCCTTGCTCGTTTCTATGCGTAAAAACTTTCATCGCCGGCACTGTTCCAGCTCCGTACAAACGCGGACAATAATATCCCCCGAATTCCGTTTAACCGCAGGCAGTTCCTAGCGCAACGGTATTATTTCGAGAGGAAGTGAGAGAAAAGGAGAGTAAAAAACAGAATTACATAGCGGAGCTAGATTAGAAACAATGCGCTTTGATTGCGTCCCTTGAAAACATTTCGTGGTAATTGGAAAAGAAATTGAATTCAATGGAGAATAAATGATTTTGCAACTTCGTGTTGTGTTAGCAAAATTAATTTTTAATAAGTTTCTTAAAGCTCCTCGCGATAAACGCCTAAATAACCGAAATTAAATCGCAATTTATCGAAGTCCAGCTACAAAAGCTGCACGTGAGAAGCGCCATTGAGTCGGCTTTATCACTGCACCTCGCGTAGTTAAGTTATAAGAGTTCGGTATCATCTTCGAATGAGATAAGTTACGTGAAGAAAGAGTCCGAAATAACTTTCTAACAGTTTGCGAGTACAGACAGACGGCAAGCGGTTCTCAGTTGAGAAACCGTATTACTCGCAGATATCACTCAAACCCGCCTCGGTAGGAAATAATATAGGGTAAAGTCGTCTATTATGGAATAGGTTCCTAATATGAGGTAGCGAGGTTTCTGCTACGTTAATAAACGCATGTGATTGATACCATCATAAACTTATTACTCTTGGGGTGAAATCTATTTAGTAGAAAATTCATTATTAGATCATGCATGCAGTTGTTAAAAAAATTTTTTTTAATTGGATGTTGTCAAGATTTATTGAGATGAGTCTTTAAACCTTGTTTATTATAAAATAAACAAAAATTTGATGATAAATTCTACATGCAGTAATAGAATAAAGTCGTATTAATAGAAAATGTGATGATTTGCTTAATTATAAATATTAGATTTCGTGATCGTGAAACCGCAAAGCGTGGAACTCATAATATGAGACAAAAATCTCCATTTATTATTGCATATTCTGACTTCGAGAACTTTCCAAAATGGTATAATAAAGTTTTTCATTGAGGACTTTCGAATTATGAGACTTGAAAGTTATGGACTTCAGTATTAGCACTGAGACTTTAAAATATCTCGAAGAGAATAGATTTTGAAGAAAAATGTTACGTTCAAAAGTTTTTGAGTATCGAAAGAGCTATTTGATTGGTCAACTAGATTTTGAATCTGGAGCCTAATTTGAACCTAGTAAGATCCAAGTCGATAAGACACATTTCATAAAAAAACAATCTTTGTATCTCATATTAAGAACCCTTTTTTTGAATTAGCAAAATCGGCAATTTTGATAAAAAAATTTCATATACAACAAAGTATAACTATTATCGATTGCTAACTTTTGGCGATGAAATATATTTACTATAATTTGGATATAAAAATAGGAGTTAATGGTGTAAATTAAATAAATTATAAGCGTTTAAAAAAAGATATCTCATAACAGGCAACTTTACCCTAATATACGAGTGAACTTTGACTTGCCGATTTTTGACGAACGATTTTCACGTATTCGCGCTTTGGCTAAAAATTAGATTTAGATCCGACATACGTCGACAGTGTAAATCGCGTGAATGTTCGCGTTATTTCGCTGCAACGCAGCTCGCGGCGCGAGCGTTGTGGTTTAATCTTGGTGTAATTGCTTGTACCGAGGAAACTGATTTATCCTGCACAAGGACGAAGTCGGAGTTTGGTGACGCGAGAAAATGGCGAAGAAAATCGAATTTTTCCGCGTTCGAATCGTGTCGCCGCCCGCCGCCCGCCGCC
>QKQZ01005965.1:0-10513 GCA_003595255.1 Solenopsis fugax | reverse complement strand
GTGTCCACGAGATTAGGCCTGTCGCATCCTTCCTACCTCCGCTCGATACCTTTCTCTAAGTTCCTCTCCGTCTCGCTCAAATAAAGAGACCACCCCGAACAAAGAGACCACCCTGGATGTAACATAATCATTAGTTTGGTTTTGTCTACGTTAATATCTAGCCCGTAACGCTGGCTGACACGCGTGACTCTCTCCATAAGTTCCTGCAGTTTCTCAAGGCCATCCGCGAAAATAACTGTGTCATCCGCCTATCTGATGTTGTTAAGCCTCCTTCCATTCAGGAGGATTCATGCCTCATAATTCTCCGTAGCCTCTGGGAATATATATTCCGAGTAGATGTTAAAAAGGAGGGGAGACAGCACCTTTGTCTCACACCTCGCTGAATTCTAACTGGCTCCGTATTCTCCCCTTGTATCCTTACACTAGCTTCTTGATTCCAGTACAGGCTTCCGATCACCCTCACATTCTTTCCATCCAGTCCAATACTCTGTAACACTTCTACTATCTTCTGGTGTTGGACTCTATCGAATGCCTTTTGGTAGTCAACGAAGCAAGCATACACATCACAGCTCATGTCCCTGCACCTCTGGAACAGAACCTGGACGCCGAATAGAGCTTCCCGAGTACCCATTGCATTCCTGAAACCAAATTGCGTAGGGGACATTTGGTCTTCACATAGTCTATAAATTCTTCTGTGGATGATTTTCAGGAATAACTTTAGCAAATGGCTCATCAAACTAATTGTTCTGTAGTCCTTGCATCTCTTAGCTCCCGGTTTCTTGGGGATAACGATGAACTCCGATGTAAACCATTCCTGCGAGATATATCCCGTACTATATACGTGATTAAAAACCGTCGTCATCCACTCCACATGTCTCTCATCCAGCAACTTAATGAACTCCGCCTGCATCCTATCCGGCCCCAATACCTTTCCTTCTTTCAGTGTCGCGATTGCCACCTGAACCTCTTCTTTGAGGATCGAAGGGCCCGTACTAGAATCAGGTTGAGAGAAGTTTGGTCTGTTGTCATAGAATAGCTCCTCCACGTAATCCTTCCACCTTTCCAGTGCTTCCTGTTTGTCTATGATGACTTGTCCATCGTTGTTGACCAGTCTGATTGCCGATCTTGACTTTGCCTTTCTCGTTAATTCTTTCACTTTTTTGTGCACGTTGAAGTTATCAAATCTCTCCTGATACTTTTCTATTTCAGAGCACTTCTCCTTCATCTCCTTCTGCTTTGCTTCTCTGATTTTAGTTTTCACTGTTTTGTTGAGGTTGTTGTACACTGTCGGATTGTTCTTATTCCTGCGTTTTTGTTCCATTAGCTCCAGGATTTCGTTGGTCATCCATGACTTCCTCATCTGCTTTTCCGGCCTGAGCAATTCCTTTTTCATGATATTTGTAACGTCACACAGTTGGTTCAAATCTTCCCCAATCCTAGTTGGATCTCCACTAGGTTTATAGAGTTCATTTATCTGAGTCTGTGCTTGATTCTTTGTGCTTTCATTCTTGAGCTTCCGAAAGTCATATCTCGGTTTCTGTCTCTTAGGAACCTTCTTCATGCGCACTCTGAAGACTCCTACAAGCGGATTATGATCGGATTGCAAATCTGCCCCTGGATATGCTTTAATCGAGGAGAATGCATTTCTATATCGTTTGTTCACCAAGATATAGTCAATCTGGTTTCTGACCATGTTTTCCTCCGTATCTATCGGTGATTTCCAAGTGTACAGCCTCCTTGGGGGGAGCTGGAAGAAGGTATTTGTTACGACCAGTTTATGTTCTTCCGCGAACACGCTCAGCAACTCTCCTCGCTCATTCCTCTCTCCTAGATCCCATGGTCCTATGTGCTCTTCTGTGCTTCCCTTGCCCACCTTCGCGTTGAAGTCTCCCATGACTATTGTCAGATGTTTTGGGAGTTTACGCAATAACGCAGTAATCTGTGCATAAAACTCTTCAACCTCCTCTTCCTTGTGATCCGTGGTTGGTGCATATACCTGGAGAACATTAATCTTTGCGGGCCACGCATCTATCTGAAGCAACATAATCCGCTCCGAGACTGACACAGTTTGTTACTCCACCATTCCCACTCCGTGCCTGTACCTGTTGTTAGATGTCCCTGAGTAGTACACTCTATGTTTGTTTATGTCACAACAATCGGCATCTGGCCATCTCATCTCGCTGATATCTAGGATACTAATACCTAACCTCTCCATCTCCTGGATAGCATTGTAAATCCTGCCGGGCTGCGCCATGGTGCGCATATTCCTGTGCTTATCTTGGTTGTTTCTGATGATCTCTTCCTGCTCACGACTTTGTTCAAATTTGTCCCCCCCGGAGATCCGAATGGGGGACTATCAACTCCGGAGTATTTAATCTTGAAATCCATCATGTTGGCTACTAGAGAATATCCGTGAGGATCTTAAATACAGTGGTTTCCCCTGGCCTTCTGCATCCTAATGTCGTTGGCTGCCTATAGCAGTTCATCCGCCTTCTGGATCGGTTTCCCGGGCCCAGGGCAATAGAGTGCCCTCCCTACCTTGGTTCTTCCACCGTAGCTGTTGGCCAGTGTAGGGGGACAAGAATTTTACAAGAAGGAAATTTTCAACCTCATCCCACGAAGCGACAAGTGCCTAAACCACCATGGAGACTATGTCGAAAAATAAAAAGGGATGATATTTCAAAGTGGCTATATTGATTTTTCTAAATAAAACATTCCCTTTTCACTGTAGGCTTTGTGATTTTACTTTTGGATCGACCCTCGTATTTACGTAGGTCGCTTTAAAAGTTCTGAGAAAGAAATCTATTATTTTAACTAAATCTTTTTTATCGTTTTTCAAAATATTTGCCTTCATGATCTATACACTCCTGCATTCGATAGAACTAGATCTAAAAACTGGGCCCACTGTTCTATAGCTTAGTAACGAGGTTTTCGAAGGCTTCCACCACTTCTTGAAGTATTAATCACTCACACGTCATCCACCCATTTTGCCTTTGATGAATGGAAATAGGAAGAAGTCACAAGGTGCCAGATCGCGGATGAGTCATCAATTCCACTTGTAAAGCGGCTAAAAACTTTATTGTTTGAAATGCGTCATGTAATTATTTTGATGCAAAAGGACTCGTCCTCTTGGTCGTTTCTCAGGCACTTTTTCGAACACAATTGGCTAACAAATAATAGTATATCAGCGTTGACTGTGCGACGATCCTCTAATGGAATTGTAGCGCCAATACGTCCGAAAAAGGGAGCCACCATTTTTTGCCAGAGCTTCGTTCACGTTTCACTTTTGAGGGTTTCTTTTCATCTTGAAAGACTCACGGAGTCGATTGTCGCTTGCTTGTAAAATAAATCAAAATTATATCACTCATTATGATGTTATATACTGATTTTGTCTAACCTCGGTTAAATTTTTGAACATTTTTTTGCACCAATCCACACGCTCTTTCTTTTGAGCTTTTGTTAAATTGTGTGGTATCTACCGAGTACAAAGCTTTCTGACGGCAAGATGATCATGCAAGATGGTTCTGATTTAGGTCATACCTATGCCCAAGGATGCCTGAATATCCCTGTATTCAGTGGTTATTTGCCTTTATTATGGTGCGCACGGCATCGATATCTTTTGGAATGATTGCAGTAACAGACCGTCCTTCACGATGCTCGTTCTTGAACGAAACACGTCCACGCTAGAACTCGTTGAACCACCGTTCAATAGTCGCCAAGGATGGTGCTTTATTGCCAAACAATCGCTTAATTTTTTGTGAGCACTGTTGTCGAATCAGCCCGTCTTAAAAATCGTAGAAAATCGTAGCACGAAAATGTTCGCGCGTTAATTCCATTTTTTACAAAACTAACTTTATTTGAAAAATTCTCAAAAACTAGCAAGAACAAAGGTTAATAGCCTGTCACAACTGTTCAGCACAAGAGATGTCGGAGAATCCGAACAAAATATTACCGATAGCGCCATTCCAAGGGAAGTAGATGAACCGCAAAACTTTTAAAGCGACCTATGTATTTAAAGTATTAATGCTTTCTAAACAAGGACGTAGTATATATTTTTTAATGACGCGAGGAATTGCAGATTTTACGTACAAGTAGCATAACTTTTCAACCAAACTTTTAGAAATGGCATATCTAAATCGATTATTATTTGAACCGTAACAACGTTTAGGTTTAAGAAACAGGTTACGTTAAAGACCGTAAATAGATCTGTAACAGCGATAAATGATCCTGATAAAATATTAAATGTTTCAAATCAACAAATTTTTTTGGTCGGTTTGCATAATTCAATTCGCAAAGTTAACAATAGTATGACGTTGATATTAAATTGATGGAAATTCTCTATTTGTAGTCAATGTTGATTGAATGTCTATAGGACATGTCAACGCGTTATGGGTCTCGCACACTGAACGCGATGGGCGACGAGCGATGAGCGATATCCAATGAGAGCTCTGCTTTTTCAAATGTCACATCCGTCACGAGACTCTGTGCGACGTCGCTCACAACGTTGGCCAAGTTTCAACTTTCATCGCTCGCGACGAGCGAAATGGCGCAAAAACGACGGCAATTTAACCTATATAACACATGTGAACAGTGAGCATTATATTGCGTTCTACATAAAATATAATTCAGAGGACCAGACTTATTCCAGTATGAATAATAACTAATTCCATAGTGTTATATTTGTAAAATAAATATGTCTAAGGTTATGTTACTAATTTCAGGTTAATTACTTAATTTTGTAAATTTACAGTTATACTTACGGTACACAATTATGTATTATATTATTATATTTACTATTAATATATGCTTATTTGTATAGTCTTCTTTGAAATATAAATACTCTGAATTATATATTATGAATTTCGATGGCTGATCGCTCGTCGCGTTCAATGTGAATGGGGAAAAATTAGTTTCTACGAATTCATCGCGCATCGCTCATCGCGCATCGCCCATCGCGTTCAGTGTGCGAGGCCCATTACGCGTAACGAAGTAGCCAATCATTCTTTTTTTTTTTACGAAAAAGCGACAAATTGATTGGCTACCTCATCGCGTCAACGAATTACACGTTCTGTGGGCATTCAATCATTATTTTTTCACTTACTTTAATTAACCGGAAATGAAAATCGACACAATTGTAAATATTAGAGCAATGAAAATTCCTATGCACGTACTAACAATAAGTGACGTTGTTATGCATATTTCTAATGCGATTAATCGAATTTTGTATATAATAAATGCATAAATTTAAATTGTATAAATGCAGTATGAAAGATGCAACTTTTAGGTTGTAAATATCATATTATTCTTTTAGTTTTTAAGCTGGCGTTAGATAGTAAGGTATAAACGAATGTGTGGATAATAATTTTTTGTAAACCAAGTTTTTTTAGCTGTAAAATATTGAAGAGAATATTCTAATCAAATTATAATATATAGACGTAAAAACCAGTGAATAAATATTGAACTCATATTAATTATGTTTATTTTATACAAAAAATTAATATTTTACAATACCGTAACCGTAGTTTTTCTTCAGTGTGGTGTTGCTTTATTTTGAAGTTAGCGATAAAAATAGAAATGTAGTGATCTACCTTCTAAACCTACGCCGAAGAATTCAATTTTACTTTTAAAGAAATAAACTGTTTATTATGTAATTTTTTACTACAGCTGATTTTAATTCATAAATTAAATAGAGCTTTACGTTGCTTTTACAAGAAATCAATCGATCTCCTAAAAACATCCGAAGAACATCATAAGGCTATCGTATCCATTTATCTTCCTATCGTACATTTATTTTTACACCACAAACTATTTCCTTTAGCGTATTAATATGACGCTTACAATTCAGCCGTCCTGACAGTTAATCTCGGTTAATCCAATTATAATATTTCAGGTTCGTATTAACATGATTCTTACTCTACAATTCGACCGTCTCATTTGATTAATCGATTCGATTAAACTAATTATTTAAAGGTCCGTCTACATTGGAAGTAAGCAGTAATATGTAAGGAGTAGAGTATAGACGGACGTAAAATGTTCACTTCGTTCCTATCTACAATCGCAGAAGTAATAATCAGCCAATCAACAAGCAAGCAGTTCATGCGCATGCTCCCGTCACATTTGACGTGTTTGTCAAATGAGAAATACAAATATTATTTATCAAAGCAATCATACGCAGTGATTATTAGTTGTTATAAGGCAAGATGATATAAATTATGTTAATTTTAATTGAATTGGCCTACAAAACCTTCTTTTTATTAATGTGGCATCAAAACTTATGTCTACAATACCATATATTAGAAAGAAAAAGGAAATGTTCTCGTCGACGATGATGGGTACGCCCTGTTATCCGAAAAAAAACACAAAAGGTTTCTATGCTAATCTTGTAAAAGAATTAAAACAAACAGAATAAGAATTTTTTTTCATTATTTTTCGGATGTTTCGGCCAGAACATTTTGATATTTTGGTCAATCTAGTTCAACAGTACTTAATAAAGAAAAGTATTCGAACATCACTTTCAACAGAATTACTGTTACATTAACGTAAGTAATGAAGAAGATAAATAAAGTAAGTGGTACAGTTAACTTAATGTTTTATTTTCTCATATTATTAATATTAATTGTCTTAATCTGCTGCTTAAGGTGTCTTGCTCAGAGTGATAGTGCCAGGTTGGGAGGAGCTGATCGGAACCCTGGACTGAGATCCATGGGGGCGCCCTTACAGAATCGTAAGAAACAAGTTGAGGACAGGGAACGCCCCCCTGACCGAGAGTCTCGATCGGCAATTCCTCGAGCGAGTGGTCGCCATGCTGTTCCCAAGGGGAAGAGGTGTGATGGCCCATCTCGGTGTTCCCCCGCCTCCGGCGGACGAGCCGTGGGGAGAGAAGCATCTAGTCCCAAGGAGTGAAGTGGTGGGAATCGCCAGAAAGCTCCGAGCGAAAACGACCGCTTCGAGGCCGGGCGGCATCCCCATCAGGGCCCTGGCCTTGGTGTCGGGAGTCCTGGCGGAGGGCCTTCAGAACCTATTTAACAGATGTCTGGAGGTCGGACGATTCCCCGTCATGTGGAAGGAGGCGCAGATGGTGCTCCTACCAAAAGAGGGAAAGCTCCTCGAATCTCCTTCAGCGTATCGTCCGATATGCTTGCTCGACGAGGAGGGCAAAATGCTGGAAAGAATTCTAGCAGCCCACCTCCAAGAGCACCTGCACCGGGTGGGCTCCGATCTGGCCGACTGCCAGTTTGGGTTCCGGGGGGGCCGTTCCACCGTCGATGCCATTCGACGGGTGCGGGCTCTCTCGGGGAAGCTGTCTCCCGTGGAAGGGTGGTGTTGGCGGTGTCTCTGGACATCGCCAATGCCTTTAGCACCCTACCGTGGGAGTGCATACGCCACGCGCTCAAATTTCATCGGGTGCCGACGTATCTGTAGGAGGTCATCGGGGACTATCTCCGGGGCAGGAACATAAGTTACCCGGGGCGGTACGGGGAGACCCACAAAGGGGAGATCCATCATGGGGTCCCGCAGGGATCGGTTCTAGGGCCACTCCTGTGGGACCTGGGATACGATTGGGTCCTCCGGGGTTCCCTCCTCGCGGGTTGGGGGTGTGTTACGCGGATGACACGCTGCTCCTGGCATGGAAGAGGGATTGAAGCAGTACCATCCGCTTAGCTGAGGTGAGGGTGGTGCATCTGGTGGGCCGTATAAGAGCCTGGGCCTGGAAGTGGCCCTCCAAAAAACCGAGGCCATCTGGTTCGCGGGGCCTCGAGTGAGGGGGCCGCCTCGCGGGGCCCAGTTGTCAATTGAGGGGATCAGGGTCGAGATTGGGACCCGGATGAAATATTTGGGTCTCATTCTTGACAGCCGTTGGAGCTTCGAGCCGCACTTCCAGCAGTTGGTTCCCCGACTGCGGGCGTCGGCCTCCAGCTTGGGGATGTTGATGCCCAATCTTGGGACTCCTGGGGGAAGAGCCTGCCGCCTCTATCTGGGGGTGGTCCAATCCATTGCTATGTATGGAGCCCCCGTGTGGTATCCGGAGATGGTGGCCAGCCGCCACTTCAAAGCGCTCCTCAAGGGAGTGCAGCGAGGACTAGCCATCCGGGTCGCACGGGGGTACAGGACCATCTCCAATGAGGCGGCGACCGTAGTGGCCGGGGCATTGCCGTGGAATCTCACGGCGGGCATGTACGCGAAAGCATACCAGGAGAGTTGCTCACTGGAGGAATCCCGTTGCGGTGATAGCCTGAACACACAGGGATGAGAAGGTGCGGCGATTCCAAGCCCGGCGACGCCAAATAGAGATATGAAGGGAGGGCCTGTCCTCGGTGGGCGTACGCGTCATCGGAGCCATCCGTCCGGTCCTAAAGGAGTGGACGGAGAGACGGCGTTTCGGCCCCCTGACGTATAGATTGGTGTAATTGCTCACCGGGCACGGGTACTCGCTGAGTATCTGCACAGAATAGGAAGAGAGCCCACCAGTGTGTGCCATCATTGTGACCTGATAGATTCGGCGGATCACATCCTTCTGGAGTGTCTGGCTTAGGAGAGTGCCCGCCGGGTCTTGAGGGACGCAAAGGAGGTCGATGAAGACGAGGAGCTGTCCCTGGAGAGCATGGTTCGGGCCGGGGAAGAAAAGTGGAGTGTGGCGTCCTCCTTCTGTGAGGAAGTGATCTCGCGGAAGGAGGGGGCGGAAGGAGAGAGGGAGGCGGCAGCAGACGCCCCTCCCATGCGTAGGAAGAGGGGAGGGAGAAGAACTCGGGCGTACACTGGGGCTCTGTAACCCTCGGGCTCCGAAACCCTTGGTGGGTAGGTGCGCATGAGAGTACTTCCCGCCGGGGCCGATGGGTTGCATGGAGCGGTCGCGGGGAGTCGCTTCTATTGCACGCGGCTCATGGGTGGGGAAGACCGTTGCGAGGTGGTCCCGCCTCCGAAGAATAGGATCGGTCCCCACCTTTATATCCTTTGAGAGGAGGAGAGGGGGAATCGACGAGAGCTCGAGGGTGCCCGTTGGTTGAAATGCTTGCGATTCCGGGGCGCCCCCTTCGTCCGAATAGGAGGACGATCATGAGGTTTTAGCCGGTGGGAGTCCGGCATAATCCCCTCCTCCGCCCCGGGGGTATCTATGAGGATTTCCCCATGCAAAAAAAAGATGCCAAGTCAAAACATTTTGAATATAGGCTTGGAAAATCTACGGTACATATTATTAATGAAACATGTTAAATCCGATTGTATTGAAACCGAAAGATCGTATTGGCTGGGAACGGATTAGTGAAGAATTTATGACAAAATGGCAATTCCCGAACTGCGTAGGAGCAATAGATGGACGTCACATGTGTATCCAATCTCCTTCCAACTCAGGATCTGCTTTTTATAATTATTTATTTTTATATAAGCAATTTTTTAGTATAGTGCTGCTTGCAACATGCAACGCTAACTACAAATTTACATGGATTGATGTTGGCCAGTATGGTGAGTTTATATTATAGATATATAATTATTAAAAAGTGTGAACAATATCTTCTTTATGTAAAAAATTAATTGTGGATTATAGATTCCATTAGCGATGGTGGTGTATGGGCAAATACAAATTTTGCACAAGATTTACGAAATGGAATTGTTGATCTGCCCACTCCCAGGCCACTTCCTGGGAAAGACATCCCTTTTCCTTATGTATTTGTAGGAGATGAAGCGTTTCTTTTAACCCTTAAAGACGTAAGTGGGTCAGAGAGATCCCATATGAAGTTTCGAACGCTTATTGTGTAAAAACGGAAGAAAATAGGAGGTTTGGACTAGGAGTTAAGAAAAGTTTGAAATCTCTTTCGATTGATATGGTTGATCAATTTTATTGGTCAACTAAAATTCAAACGGCACGGCAGCAAAGTTTTGTTGGGGTCTGTAGGACTAACATTATGTGTAAGCGAAAATTTTTTTGTGAGTATTTTACTTAAAAAAGCTGGACAAAATATGTTCGAACAGGTCGGTTCGCGGATGTTACTCGCATATACTCTGTCTAAAGTTAGAATCAGGGACTGCCCACGGACCGAAACCGAAACCAATAACCGGTTCATAATCGTTATTTTAGTCATACCGAAACCGAAACCGAAATATTGTGCAGGCTAATGAACCGGAACCATAACAGTACCGAAAATATTTTTCCGGTTTTTTCGGTCTGATTTTCGGTCAGATTTTTTTAAATGATGTTAAAGATCATACTGAAGATCAGATAAAAGAAGGAGAAAAAACGCGTGCTGTGTAGATTTCTCTCTCTAGATAAGAATAAAAGAAAGTGATACACGGCATCTATATTCCATCTCTTTTTTCTGATCGTCAGATTTCGCGCTTCACGCTCGGTCTATATTTATGCAGTATTTCTATGCCATGGTCCCACGCCATAGACATAGAGTAGCTATACTATGTGAATATAGACTGCGCGATCATGTCGTAAAATTAAATTTTTAAAGTTAACCCTTAAACACGTAAGTGGGTCAGAGAGACCCCATATGAAGTTTCGAACGCTTACTGT
>QKQZ01005960.1:0-10832 GCA_003595255.1 Solenopsis fugax | reverse complement strand
ATGATCATTCACACTCTCCAGCTCTGTATATTTCTTGTTGCGGTCCATCTCGTTGTTCTCCAGTTTACCAGTTTCGCTCATCCTTATGGATTCCGTGTCAGTGCAGATTGTTACCTCTGCTTGGACCTCCGGCAACTCATATCTTTCAATCGAAATTATGGGCCTCCTGGTGGACGTTCCCAGCGGGTTATTATGCGGTTGCACGTTCCCCTCCAAATCGTCCGTTAAAAATTTTTGACGGGCGATTTGTTGAATTTGAGCCGGTGGGTGGTTTTCCTTTTGAATTTGATTATTTTTTATTATGTATTTTTGTTTTATATTTGTTTGATCGATTATTTTTGGTTTTTTCTTCGTGAATTTACCACCTTCGTCTCTTATCTTTCTCTTTGCCGCCTCTGATTTGGCTATTGACTTTTTTCTTTCTGTTTTAATTTTCTTTTCCGTTTGTTTTTCATTACTAGTGTTACTTTCATATGAATCGGATCGCCTTCTTGATTTAGTTTTATTTTTATTATTAATATTATGTTCTTCTATGTCCGTTTGGATATATGTTTCATCTGACGATTCGCTGTGTTGTGGTGATTGCTCGCATGATGGATCGTTTTGTAAATAATCGTCTTCTTTTGATTCGGTCCATACGATTTTTATTTCTTTTCCTGGTTGATCGGATAAATTTACTGATTTTTCACTTGATTGATCGACGATTTTACTAATTCTATTTATTTTATCTTTTTTAATTTTGTAATTTATTATGCACTCTTTCGCTTTTTTATCTTTATCTTTTCTGACGTCTGTAATTTTTATAATATTTGTTATTTCATATATGGGTTGTTCTCGTTCATCTTTAATAACGAATTCGTCGATCAAAGTACATTTTTTTCCCTCTTCATATTTGTAATTTTCTATCACTTGCCTGTATTTATTATTCCATAGTTCCTCCTCTTGCAGTATTTCTTCATTGACATCATCAAGCTCCTCGACCGGTGATGCACGATTTAGGAACTCTTCGAGTGTTTCGATTCTTTTTCTTTTGAGGTGTAATAGTTTTTTCCACTTCTTATGATTCTCCGCTCTCTGATGTACTTTAATTTCCTTTGCAGTCAGCCTATTAAGAGCCCTCTGGCCGTAAGGTATTCTCTTTGACATTTCTATTATTTCTTTCCTTTGTAATTTGGTTTTAATTGTTTCACCACGCGCTCGGTATTTGCGTTTGCTTAATAATTGTGTCAGCTGACTGTTTCGTCTCTGCTTACGAAGATTGTAGATTGGTTGCGTTCCACAAGTCTTTTTATTTTTCTTCGATGGTTCCTTGTGGTTGATATCGCATGTAACTAATTGTTGCTGTAGTTTGATTGGTTCGACTGCATTATTTGTCGAATTCTTTATTGATTTTGATTCTTTTATTGAATTTTCTTGTGTTTTATCTTGTATTGTTTCAGTTTTAACTATTTTTGGTTCTTCTTCTGTTTCAAATGCATTTTTTGTTGATTTTAATCTTTCTAATGTATCTTTTATATTTTTGTTAACTTTTTGTAATTTTAATTTGTTTATTGTTAAATTTTTATTAATTTGAATTGATGTACTAGTCCAAAATGGCTCCGTTTTTATTTCTTCCGGTATTTTGACCATTGGTTGCACATATCCATTCAATTTTGATTCTTTTGTGGTTGTTTGATCTTTATTTATTGTATAGGTAGTATTTATTTTATTTTTATGAATATTTATTTGATTTAGCCTTTTTTCCTTTATTTGTTTTAGGTTTTTCGTTATTTGCGATGCCGGTACAACTTGTTCCTGACTGGATGACTCTTCCTCCGTGGTCTGTTGTCCGTTTTGGCTCGCTGTACATTCCAGGTGATTATTCTCGTTCCTGTTGATTAAATTTGCTTTTTTGTTGATCGGAAACCTTTTTTCTGTTTCAGGTTCGTTCTTTATTCGTAGAATTTCCAAAATTGGTATTATATCTGGATCTTTTTTCGGTAAGTATCCGTTTATTTTAATTTCTTCTACCTTTTGTTTTTTGTGGTTTTCCTTGGGTATTTTAATAATCTCGACTTCTTCATGTGGTCTTTTGTTGATTTTATTATTTGAAATTTTATTCTTGGTGCATTTCGTTAGGTCAATCGCTTCGATTGGTTCCTGTTTTATAGTTATCATGCACATTCTTAGAGTACGCTCTGCTGTAGCGTGTTTCGTTCCTCTTTTCGTAGTATAATTTTTAGTTTTGATTGTAGCTTGAATATGATCGTCCTCATAGGTTTGTTCATATTCGTCAGGTAGATTTTCCATCATTTGAATAAATTGTTTGTTTGTTTTGATTAATGAACCATTTTGTGGATATTTTTTAATTATTTGATAGTTTTCAATTGGTTCAATTTCATTTTCACTTTCCCCGTCACTCATTGGTTCTGTGTCCGGGTATTCCACTGTGTATTGCTGCTTTTCTAATTCTCTATGTTTCTCGTGTGGTACATAGTATCCTTCATCCTCGTCACTCATTATGTCGGTGTCTGGATATTCATTTTCATCCATACGAGGAATTTCGTCCAAGAATAGCCCTCCTCTCGGGTCGTATTCCGTGATTGGTTGATCGCTTTCCGATTCTGTATGATCGTACTCAATTTGCGATTCGTCGCCGTCATAGACGCTTTCTTCTTCTTCAGAAGTTACTTCTATTGGTGAATCTTGAGATTCTTGAATGAATTTATCTTCTTCTTGATGTGAATATCGATCCACTTCTATCTGTGGTTCTTCCTCGTGATATTCGTCTTCGATTGGTGATTGGTATTCATCTTCGCTTCCAATCGTATATTCCCCTTCTGGAATTGATTCATCTGACATTTCTTGTTCAGAATATTGACTTTGTCGTTGCTGTGGCTCATATTCGAGTTCTTCTTCCTCCGAATATGGCTGTTGATCGTATATCTCTTCTTGTTCGGATTCTTGCGTGTCCTCTTCATACGATTCTTGTTGGTCATCTTGAGTTTGTTCATTTTCAAATTCGTCTTCATCCTCCGTTTGGAGTTCTCTTTCTTCGAAGTACGTGTATTCTCTTCGAGGTCGCTGATCCTCTATTTCGGATTCCTCTTGCGATTCGATAGATTCTTCTTCTTCATCACGTTGCGGTTTTAATTTTTGTTCGCGATGTGGTCTTAACATTCTTGTGTTATAAGGTCCTATGATGTTCCCTTCCATGTCTCCCAGTAAGTACGCGTTTCTCCGTATTATCTCGAGAATTTGGTACGGTCCGTCGTAAATCAGATGTATTTTTCTAATGGTTTTAACCCTTGCATCTGATTTCGCCTTAATTCTTAGCCATACTAAATCTCCTACGTGGTACTCTGGTGCTGTCTGGTATTTATCCGCCTGTCTTTTACGCTTTCGTGCGTTTGTTTGAAGATTCTCGCGTGCTTGTAATATCTTGTGCTCTCGCTCGATTTCTTCATATATTTGTGGTATGATCTCCTCTGGTAATTCCAGATGATCGTCCTGCCCGAAGTGCAGTTCGTTTGGAGTGAAGCCTGTACTCGCGTGTACAGTCGCGTTTATTACGCGTTCAGCTCGTTTCACTACGTATACCCATTTGGTGTGTCTGTGGGAGGCAAAGGTACGAACTATTCGTCCTAGCTCTCTCATGACTCTCTCTACTGGATTTGCTTGTGGGTCATACGGTGTGGTTCTCTTTGTTTCGCAGTTATATTGTTCCGCGAATTGTACGAACGCTCTTGACGTAAATGCTGCGTCATTATCGGATAATATTACTTTTGGTATTCCAACCTCTTGAAAATATTTTTCTTCTAATTCTCCTATAGCTGTTTCCGTTTTTCTATTCGCTATCGGATACATTTTTACTAGCTTGGAGAATTTATCCATTACTACGAGAATATATCTTTTGTGGCCTTCCGCTTCTGGTAAAGGTCCGCAAAAATCAATTGAGACTTCTTCTCCTGGTCTGTCGGGTAACTCGTAATATTGAGGTCCGACTGTGGGTCGTGTATAAATTTTTGTTGCATGACACGTCTTACATGAGGCTGTGATGTCTCTCGCGTATCTTTCGAATTTTTTCCCCACGAAATATCTTCTCATGAAACCTAACAATTTGTCGGTTCCAAAATGAGCTAAGAGCTTGTGTGCTCTTCTCATAATTTTCCAATTAGTTTCTTCTGGTAAGACGATTTTATCCATACCGTCATCATCCAGGTATCTGATCATTCCGTCTCTTTGTATGAACTTGTCCGGAATATCTTGTGGTGCTCTCATCAAGTCTTGATGTGCATTTTGCGCTGTGCGCAGTATTTCTACCCAATCTTGAGTATTGGTTCCTTGTAAAGGATTGTTTATCAGAGCGATTCTTATATCGTCGTCTCTGGGTACGCGTTTTTCATCCACGCTTCTCGATAACGCATCGGCTATGGCATTGTCCTTGCCCGGGATATGGATCACATCCAATTCGAACTCTTGCAGAAAGCTGAACCATCTAGCAATCCTTGTGTTATGTTGCACAATAGTGCTCAAAAATTGCAGGGCTCTGTGGTCTGTGTGCACTCGCACGTATCTTCCTAGCAAAAGGGTGTGCCATTTCTTTAACGCCCAAACGAGTCCTAAGCACTCTAGCTCTGTTATCGTGTAGTTAAGTTCTGCTCCTCGCAATGCTCTGCTTGCGTAAGCGATTGTATATTTTTGTCTAC
This sequence comes from Solenopsis fugax, assembly GCA_003595255.1. NCBI lineage: Eukaryota > Metazoa > Arthropoda > Insecta > Hymenoptera > Formicidae > Solenopsis > Solenopsis fugax. The sequence goes on along the minus strand of QKQZ01005960.1, from coordinate 6,144 downwards.
CGTCTTCTTTGAATTGGTAGAGTCGAGCTCCCAATCCGCTCTTTGCTGCGTCGACGTATATGCCGAATTTGTAATTTGGCCTTATGAGGTATAAGTTTGGTGCCTCCTCGAATGCTTGTTTTATTTCTTCGAAGGCTCTTTGTTGTACCTTGGTCCAATCAAATTTCTTTCCTTTTTTCAGGAGTTCTTCTATTGGTCGCGTCAATCGCGCTAGATTTTTAATGAATCTACGGTCCCAATTTACAAGACCGAGAAATATTTGAATTTCTTTCTTGTTTTTAGGCTTCGTACAGTTTCTTATGGCCATTCTCGTATCCGCGTTTATTTCCGCTTCGATCTCTGTGAATTTGTGGCCTAAAAATTTTATTTCGGTTTTTGCGAACTCACATTTATCTCTGTTGAGTCTAAAACCTACTTGTTTTAGTTTTTCAAGTACGTATCGTACGTGTTGGATATGCTCCTCTAAAGTTTTTGAAGCAATCAGTATGTCATCCAAGTAGACGATCATAAAGTTGTTTGCGTGTGAGCCCAAAGCTTCGCTCATCGCTCTGGTGAATGATGCTCCCGCAGTCTTGATTCCGAATGGCATTCGTCGAAATACGTACGTCTGTCCATCGAAAATGAATCCTGTATATTTCTGAGATTCCTTCGCCAATGGTATTTGCCAAAATGCGTGGCTTATGTCGAGGTTGGTGTAAAATCCATTTGGTCCAAATCTCTTGAATACCTCGTCAATGGTTGGCGGTTGTGCGTAATCGTCGCACATTCTTTTGTTGATTTCTCTTGCGTCTAAGCAAATTCGGATATCTCCGTTTTTCTTTGGTACAACCACCAATGGATTTACATATTGCGTGGCTGATTTTTTGATTATTCCCTTCTCTTCTAAGTCGTCTATATATTCTGCGACTTTTTCGAAGTGTTTATCGGGAATGGGGTATGTTCTTTTTTTATACGGTGCGTTTGACCTGACCGTAATTTTGTGAACATAATGGTTAACTTTTCCAATGCCGTCTTGGAATATCTCAGCATTTTCCTCGAATATTTCTTGCAAAGCTTCTTCCGCTTCGTTCATCGAGATTGCTGCCACAGTTGGAATCACGTCGTTGGCTTCCACTTCGAAATTTAGGGCGAATTCTTCATCGCATAGCATGTTTGCGCGGTATTTTACGAGGAAATCTATGCCCAGTACCGCTCTATATGCCATTTGTTCAACGATGTAGAACTCGTGAACGAGTGTCTTGCCTCGGTACGAAAAACTCAACTTTGCTTTGTGGGATACGGCTGCTCCTCTTCCAGAGAATGCTCCTTTTAGAATGAATTTTTTAACTTGAATTGCGTCTAAGATATCATCGGTAGTGACCAGAGCATCGTACAGCTCCTTTGTAATGGCCGATATCTGCGCTCCTGTGTCGACTAGTGCATCGACTGTAAATTCTTTAAATTTGATTTTGATCATTGGAACCATTATTCTTTTGATATTATGACTGTGGGCCTCCTTGAAGGTTTCCTCCACGTCCTTTATTATGTCTTCGAGACGAAGTATGTTTAAAGCGTCCTCCACTGAATGTGTGGTTCGTTTTGCTTTTATAGTACTTCTGATTGGTTGTTTATCTTTAAACTCTTTATGGAAACTTGATTTGTCCATTTTTTTGGTTTGATCGGTTGATTCACTTGTTGAATCTTCGATTGCGTTCATTTCGGCTTGTTGCGTATTCTTTTTTGAACGCTTGCCTTTAAAAATGAACGTCTTATTTGGTTGCGCTTCGCGCTTCGGTTTGCTTCTCGTTAGTTCGATCTCATCGTAGTGTAGATCTACTCGAAAAGGTTCTTTACCGATCTGATCCTTTTGCAGGATCGTTTTAGCCTTCAGAATCTCATTTTCTATTGTAGATTCTTTTTGTGGCTTTTTATTTATTTTTGGATCTGGTGATTGGTCCATCTTCTCGGACTCTTTATCCCATTGGTCCAAAAAATATTGGCTTTTGCCATTATTACCGAGTTCCTTCATTATCGCGTTGTCTTTATCCTGTAGACCTTTGCGATAGAAACTCTCCAGTGAGCTTTCATCGTTCTTGGATGTTTTCTGGACTCCCGCCAATTCGTCCCGTTGATTGAAGCTTGAATTAATTGGTCGAACGATCTTCCTTTCGGTTGACTCGCTCGAATTCAATACTTCGTTACGGTTTGTTTGACTATTGGTAGATCCTCTCCTTCCCGATGGTTTTTGCTCTTCCTCCTCTTCTTTCTTCTTATTTGTAGATAATACTACAGTTTGTGGTTTTTTATTTATTTTCTTCTCCTTCTGCTTTGAGCGTTTTGTTTGTTTGCTCGTAGCATTGGAATCTGATTCGTTCTCTTGAATTTGAATCAAGTGTAGAGATTTATCTGAAAATTTTTCAGATTTTTCCAAGAAGTGTTCTTCTTTTTGTGGTGTATTGTCCACATTTCTTTCTCTTCTTTCTTGTAAAGGTTGTCGTTCTGGATCCTCGATCTCTTCTCGAACGATAGTAGCCATTTTCTTTCTTGAAGGTTGTTGAATATTAACATTCTTCTTTTGTGTATACAGNATTGTCGATTTTTGCGACATTATTACGATTCACCGCCTCCTCATCGCTGTCAGTGATCTCCGAGATCACGACTCTTCCGTTCTGGTACTCCCGCGTACGCGTTCTCGACGGATTGTTGTTTTGATATCGCGGTCCCGTTTCGTTCGCACGACTTTGTCCGTGTTCCCACGTTTTTTCTCCCGCGGTTATAGCCAATGGTTTGCGCGATTGAGTGGACTGGTTTCTATTGAAAGGTTTGTTATTCGATACGGCTTTAGCGTTTATGTTTCTTTTCGGTATCGTTCCCGTTTTCGCGCCTCTATTCGCGTTGTAACCACCCCGTTGTGGTTCGTTGTCGGGTTTACGTCCTCTACGCGTTGCCTCTATCGAATCTAACAATCTAACTAGATCTTGAAGTGTACAGACCGTGGTTGGTCTAATTTCCCTAGCTACTTCTAGTGGAAAGTGATCCCCTACGATTCCTATTACGTCGTTATCGTTTAACGGTGGATCTAAAGTTTTAGCCTTTTGAGCTATTTGCATGGCGTATTCAGCCATCGACATTCCCGTATTCGGAATGTATTTTCCGGTAAACATTTGTTTTTTATACGCGGTTTGCGCTTCTCTTCCCCAGTAATATTCTCGAAACTTGGCTTTAGCTTCTTTGATATCTATGGGATTGGTCATCGAAAACCAATATTTGGCATGAGAAATCAATGCTTTTTTAAAGTACCTTAATTGGTCTTTTTCCGGAATATCCTCGTCTCTAGCTATTCCTTCGAATTCTCTAATAAAGATTTCCGGGTTTTGCTTATCGTCTTTACCTCGGAAAGTTAGTTTGTCGAACGGACTAATTAAATATCCGCCGTGTGGAAGTCGAATGCCGCCGCTTCCGCTTCCTCCTGCGCCGTTTCCGCCGCCGCCACCGCCGGATATCGTGATACCGTCGTGGTCGCCGCCGAAAAAACGGTTTTGGTTTTCGTTCATGTTGTCCGTTGAAGGATCGATATGACGACTCGTGGTCGGAACGTTGACGATTATCGGAGTAACGTTACGACGATCGCGTTTTGTTTCGCGCGTGTTTTCCGCCGAATACTCGTCCATCGCTGTGTTTAAACATTCCCTACGCACGGTTTGAATCTCGGACTGGAGCTTGTCCATCCTGTCCATCAACATGGACAACATTTGAATTACGCTGTGATCCGTTGTGGTTTTATTGGCGTTTGAAGCCATTGTAGTATCGTTCGATGCCATTGCTACGGTCGCGTTTGTCGGTACTGCTGTGGTAACCACAAAATTTTTTCCCGCTGCGCCTACTGGTCTATCGTCGTGTGATACTATTTTTATCGTTGGATCTTGCGTTTCTTCATCGCTCGTTGGATGATTCTCGCCCTCTTTATCAGGCATATTTTTAGAAGTTTGTCGCGTATATCGCGGCATTTGTCCAAGCTTTCGGTTCACGGTTTAAGATTGAAGCGAATGACGTTTCGTATTTAACGAGGTTCGCGCCCATGCGTTGGAACTCTCACGAAAGTTTACAATCGCGTTAATTTTATCAATCTAATAGTCGCCGTCTTAGTTACGTACTTGCGTTAGACATTTATAACCGAACGATATATTCATTCGCGTTTGTTTGTGTTAATGCTGAAAGAATCATTTTATTAGCATAATATTTCAACGTATGTAAAGCACTTGTTGCTTTTTGACAACAATTTATCATTGCAATATATATGCGTCCACATTTTGTGGTTTTTTGATGTTTCTTGCTGCATAGGTGGCTTTTTACCACAACTTTATTATTTTTATGTGTATCGTGTGAGTTAAAGTTATTTAACCACAAATTATTAATACAAAGTATAAATGTAATTTTACTATTATTTATATAAAATATATGTTTTTTAACCACAACTTATTGTAACGTATAAAGAATATGGATATATCTATGTATTATAGGTATCAAATTGAAAATATTAAATTTTATTGTAATTTATGTATTTTTAGTAAATAACTGGTATCTTTGACCATAAAATAGCGAAATGTAATGTTACATATTTAAAACTATCATTATAATGTTTGTTTAACCAAAAATTATGGGTATTTACCACAATATGTGTAGATTGTTATATTTGTAAGTTATTTAACCATAAAATAATAAAATTTACCATAACTTTGGATTTTTGTTAATTTTCTTTATTTTTATTCAATTTAAAAAAAAATTGGGCATAGGTTCAGTATATAACTTATGCAATAATGTTCTACTTGAAATAGTAATTATTATTTGTTATTAAATATGTGGCTAGCTATGTATTTTCTTTATTTAACCACAAAAATTTAATACGTGTTATAGGATTAAACTAGTGATATAGGATATGCATCTTTATTAACAAGCAATAGTATTCAACCAAAATTTGTATTTATTACATATATTTAACCAAAACTTGTTGTATTTTAGCGCAAAATCAGTAGATCTTTGCTTATTGGTTGATTTCATACAGAAACTATTTTGATTGGTCAGAATTTTGCTTTAGGTTTGTAAGTAACGGTTCTCTGACCACAAACTATTGAAAATTAATAATAAATTCTCTAAGTTTTTTATAATATTAGTTTTTTAAATAGAAATGTCGAAATGCGAGTTATTTTAATTTTATGTTTAATTGTTTAGTATCATTGAATGCCTTTGCTATGTTGAAATTTAATTCTGCAACAGTTATACTGTTTTTGCGCTTTAATATGCAATCCCTTTGTTTGTTCATGCAATACGTGTAGCACGGTTTGTCCGTCTTGCTACTTACTCGTTTGAGTAATAAAAATTATAAAAATACGGTTATTGACGTGTATTGTGAATACACCTTTACGTTTATTTATCGAAAAAACTACCGTCGCGTTTTTCTAGATTCGTCGTTATAACGATCTTATTGATCCGACTAATCGTAAATGCGTTGTGTAACGATCGCCTTTCGCACGTAAAGAAACACGTGTAACCGATTAATTGCTGCGCGTTCAGAAATACTTGACTCTCATTGGTCTAGCTTGGCAATTGAAAATTCCGACAATTCTCATTATCTCGTTAATGAATCTGAAAGAACTTCAATATTTTTGCATAAAGCAAATAGTACGAAACATTTTCTTTGTCTCTAATATGCGAAGTATATCTATGTATATACATATGCATTTATCCGCTTGTACGTTGATGACCATCATTTAAACCGAATTTTCCGTTAAAGGCTTTATCTTTATCTGACTGGTACACCTTCGTTTCTACGCTATTTATTTAGTTTCTTACGTATTCTCGCGTTGAATTTATTCACGCTCAATACTTTCAAAGACTCGATAATCTATTTACTCGCTCGATTGCATATACGCCTCTCGCGTCCTGTCACGGTCGCCATTTCGCGTTACCGGCGATACCTTTACGATCTTCGGATAAAGGTCGTCGAACGGAATATTGAATCTTCGGTTCTACGGGCGGGCTGTCAGGCCTCTTATTAATGTATGTTTAATGAACGATAAATGACTACTCGAGCAATAATATCACTGTGACCGGACGAAATGCTGCTAATTTATTTTCTTATTATTTATCTCACTTTAGTATATGCTT
>QKQZ01005958.1:0-13355 GCA_003595255.1 Solenopsis fugax | reverse complement strand
TATATATATTTCTTTTTATTAAAAAAAATATTGAATATAAATTTATATACATAATTATCTCTCAAAGAAATTACAGAACAATTGATCGTTTACGTCAAAAAATTAGGTGATTATTTTTGGCTTAAATATGCGATTTTGATGTAATAATGCATTTAACGAATTGTAGAAGAATAAAAGTATCATTAATTTATCATTCAACGTCTTGAATTCTCAGCAAATTAAAAAAAGATAAATTTTAAAATTCGTAACAAAGGATACAAGATTTTGAGCTTATCATATCAAATTTTTTTTAAAATAAATATTTTGAAAATAAAAGTGACTGTATCATTTCAATGAAATTGCAGCTATAATGTCAAGCTGAGCTTTGCGAATATAGACCTGGACCTATTCTCCTTTTTTTTATCCGAGTGCCGATCTGATATCTTGGCTGTGTCAGCGGATATATAATAGGCCTCGTGATCAGCAAGGCCGAGTCATGCTCATGAAGTCGTCGTCGCCGTCGCCTTCGTCGCTCTCGTGGTCCTTGTCGTCGTTAGTGTGAGGAACACATTAATGTCCTCCCCTTTCTCTGGCTGTTCGTGCCGGGGCATTAAACGACCATTAGGGGCCCGCCAAAGATCGGAGAGCCACGACGACGATTCTCTACCATCGCGGCTTAATTACTTTCCGATCGTGGCTGCTCTCGCTTAATCGAATCTCGACTAATCGCACGTTTGCTCGTATCTACTCGACTTTTGCACATAACATTCAGTCGATCCGAGCTGAGAATAATGTTGCTCATTCATTTACTCGAGGATCCTCAAGAATTCTTCCGCGAAAAACTATCGATTCGGTTGTACGACTTTTTTCTTACAAAAAAATCTTTCTTTAAATATAATTTTATTTTTGGGTTAATTTAATCATTTCCATCTGTTGTAAATAATATTAATATCGGTCTATTCACTAGAAAAACAATAAAAAAAAAGCAAAGCTTATCGTGATCATTTTGGTATTGATTTTATCGCTAGAAAATGTTGCGGCGTTACTTTTCACCCTCGATGAAATTCTGGTCAAAGGTGCAACCAAAGAATTCCAGCTAATTGTCCAACGTAGCGAAAGTTCAAAAATTTCGCCGGCATAAATTTTCAACGCGCGCCGTATAATCCCGTCTCGTCATACAATTAATCGGAACAATACGTTACCTGCCTCGCAAGGGATGCAATCCTTCTATCTTCGGGGAGTAGGAAGAAGAGGGTTTTAGTTGATGAGGAAGGGAGGAGTTACGGGCGAAAAGCAAGAGACGTCCGGGCACGGAGGGGTAAGTTTCGGGACGAGGGTCGAAGTTACTAACGATGGCTTTTGTGAGCGCGCGCGGGACCGTCGTCGTCGTCGAACGAGGGAATGCCGGGATTAAACGACGCACCAACCCCTCCGGGCCGTTTGTCATCCCCCGACCGCCCTGTTTGTATGCACGTGCAACCGCACGTGCACGCAGGTGCGCACAGCTCAATGCGTGGCCTGGGCAAATATTTCTCGACACGATATCGGCGGCCACTTCTCGGGGGATTCTTTTCAGATTTTTGTTTCGTTTTCGACGAGTCTTGGGAAACTCGTTTTATTATCCGAGCTTTCCAATCTTTTGAGATTTATCAGATCTTACAGATATTACAATTCTTTTCTTTTATTTCGTATTATTACAAGGTTTTATTGTACTCGTAATTTAAACAATGTTTTTAAATGACTAATTTTTTTTAAGTAACTTCGAACGTGCTGTTGTTTTTTAAATTCTAATTCTACTAAAAATCTATTTTAAACAATCTGTTTATTATCTTCTTGTTTCTTATTCGAGACTGAATTCTGATTATAATTTCATGTGTGCTGTGCATTTTGATATATGAATACATTATGATTTTACATTTTCTATTGTATTTTGTCACGAATTACAGATTATTTAAAAATGAGCTAAGATTGCGCTTGAAAATTGCGCCATTGCAATTTTTAAGTATTAACGACGGACTTGTGCAAAGCAAAAATGTTTTAATTTTATATCATTGTATTTATTGAAATAATACGGAAGATGCAAAATAATTGAAAAGATTATTGCACCATTTATGTATCAATGACGTTATAAAAGCAGGCTGTTACGAAAGTTCATAATCTGCTTAATCTACATTTACATTTTTAATGAAAACCTTGCTTTTGTCTACGCACATTTTTATCTTGATCCCTCGTGAACTTTGATTGATTCTGATTTAACAATTCATGCGGGCCAACAGTTCGACGATAATAAATATTCTAGGTAGTAGCTTACAAGCCGGAAAGACAGGTTGAAGATCGCAAGGTCGGTCACTGCACTCGGGAATTGTATACGGTGCAATCCGGATAATCGTTGGCTCGGTGCGTTCAGGGCCGTGCAGAATGCGAAGGAGCGATGCACCGATTGCACGCGAGTGTTTCCTTCCTCTGCCTGGATTTCTCACGCGCACTTGTGTCGGGAAACGTGTTTACGAATACGCTTTTAGCGCATAATTTTATCGTGTAGTTTACATTCTTATCCTATTCGATGAGATTTAATTTTGTACTTAATGCAAAGAGAGAGAGTCTAATGAACAAGAAAGTCTAATTATTGTAAATCAATTGCACTTATTGTAATGGTGCTTTAACTTATTCGGATTACGAAAGAAATTATCGATTTTTTTTTATTTTTGACGTTAAATTCAAATTTAAGATGGCACGATTTAAGATTGCGCTTATTGTAGATAGAGAGAGGGCAGGGGAGAGTACGGGGCAGGGAAGAGTACGGGGCAGCACGACTTCGGTCGACTCGTCGGGGATGTAAGCCCCTTGTACCGTATAAAGAAGAGGAAACGTCGGCAAACTCACCTCCCATCTCCCTCTCCTCATCGCGAAACGAGTAACCCGCTTTACGATTCACGGGACACGACCGGGAAAACGCTGCGGGGCGAAATCTGCGAGACGTTGGAGAAAATTTTCCGGCGTCTCCTTCCAACCCTCCCGTCCCACGTACCACTTCTCCTCTTTGCTTTTCCGCGCTTTCCGCCGCCCCTTCGCACTCCTTCGCTTCTACTCTTGCTCCGTGCTGCTTTATGATCTGTCTGCTCCGAGCTCTTCTTCCGGCGTGGCGCGTCCTCGAGATCGTTCTGAATTTCATTGTCATTTTCGTATAACCTGCCGAGCTTCTCTCATCGGTGTTCCTTTGAATTTTCTCTTCCAAAACCGACTTGATAATTCGCCCGTTCTCGACGTCGCGTCGGGAAGATATCTCGCGTCGGTCGAGAAATTTGCGTTTATCGACTCGCGTTAATTTGGAAAATTTTGGAACCCGCCTGATTATTTTGAGGATCTATTTTCGATTGATTCCTCGATTGATTCCTCGGTATCTTTAGAATGGCGTAGCTACTTTGAAAGCTAACGTCGTATAAATTGACGTTAGGTTAATGACCAATTTCGGTCGATCCTATGTCTTAAAAAATGTTGCACCTTTTAAAGAATTTCGACGATGTATTGAAATGAACGTTTAATTTCAGTTTGTTGAGAATAGACACTAGGAATAAATTTTTGAAAATTCTTTGTCTTATAAAACATTGACAAATTATTTTGTTTCATTCAGAACTGCTTAATAATGGCATCCATATACTTATTGGATTATAATTCGATTTGCAAACTCATAGGCTTGAATTCGTCGATACGTACTAAAATATATAATACGTCGCACACTAGCGGTATTTTTGGGCTCAATCGACCGCTGCTATATTTTCCCCGATATCTTTTTATCTCTTCGTCGATTTGCGCGACTTGAAATAAAAATGATCGCAATTCGTCGAAATTGCGCCTCGAATAGATAGCTATTAGACGATAGTGAAATAGTCTCATTTGATTTTCAGAATTAATTTGCGTTCTATGAATGTAAAAACATTACTAACCGTCCAAAGTTTTTTGTGATTATTTTTGAAGTTCCATTCTTTTTTGAGATTTTGCATAGTAGTATGAAATTTTGAATTACTTGTCAATTTATTTTTTTTTGTAATAATTTACATTTTTATTACTATAAGGTTTCTATTTTTTTAAATGATTGCTATTTATATTGAAGCGAAAGAATCTAATTCAATTTTCAGAAAAGATTTATATAAATAAAAAATTTTTAATGCTGCGTTTATATATTTTTAGAAACTTTTAGTTCGCACTCTTTACTAGATTTCACGTTAGATCTGAAATATGTTTTTCTTGTTTGCATGTAGCTCTTTTTAATAATTACAAAATTCTTTTAAAGGTAGAAGTTCGTTTGATTTTTGTAATTTATATATATATGCTTATAAATGGATATAATTTAATATTACGCAATCTTTCATCTGTGAGCATGTGAAAATCGTTGCGCAAAACTTGTTCTTTTTCTCCGTTCCCTTCAACGGCTTCTCGACGAGCTTTCCCGACAGTGGCATACAGAGGCACGAGTTGCTCGAACTTTAATTCGGTCATCCACCTTGTAACGGGTTCTCCGACTCGGCTATAGCTTGAAAACTAACTTCGCCGGTGGAGAGACGGTGGCCGAGTGCGATTCGGTCGAGATAGTGAACTGTAATCGACAAACAAGACGGAGTTATTAAACTTTCACGATAGAAATTTGGTTGTCGTTAATTCAAATCAATCTTGACGAGGACATCTTCGATCGTTCATGATTAACGTGGCGTTTATCGCACAGTCGAGGAATATCTCGTAAATAATACAATGATCTACGGAAGCGCTTCTTCTTATCCTTTCTCGCAGAGAAACGTAAACTAATATAAATGTTTAATCACAAAATTATTTAACATCGAGAGTTTAAAAGTATTGGCAATGTAAATTTAAAAAAAAGAAATCGTTAGTAGAGAAACGTTAATAGACGAAACTTTACGTTGATAAAAATTTAATTTGAAGCTTAATTACACTGAAATGTTAAAAGTTGTGCCGGATGATATGACTTTTATTAAAATATCCCAGACTTAAAAATCCGTCGAAGAGAGATTTGCTGCATTACTTATGAGGCAGACTCTATAAACTGACATTTTAATTGCGTCAATACTTTCATGCGACGATTGCATCCTCTTTCTACGAGCGACGTTTGGTCTGTTAAAAGAAAATCGCATGTCGCGCGTGTGTGCGTAACACCAAAAAAAAAAAATAGTATTCTCAACTTAAGAATTTTTTTCTTATTTTTATAATGGCTTCCAAAACTGGTAGTCATAAATAATTTTCAATCTTTGATTAAAAGCGTAATTACAGATTCATTAATTTCTTTTTTTCTTTTAAAGATTGAAAATTATTTACGACTATAAATACCGGCCTAAGAAAGGCAACAATTTTCTTAATTTTAGAGGGAATTCTTCTAAAGGATAGATATTATATATAGTAGTAAATATGCTTAATTTCAATAAGGCTACAAGTAAAAAGGCTAAAGTTATAAGATTTACTCTAGAACTGATTTTCCACACATATGAAAGAAAATGTAATTTTTATATATTGAATCTTATTGGAACACTGTATATGAGTGTTTTCCTCCGATATTATGAAGATTAAATATAAAAATTATAAATACTTTTTTTAAAACTTGTCCGAGACAATTAGATTAGCTCTTCGAGCCGCTTTTTATTACCGTCTCATCATACGATTCAAATATCAAGATGTTAAAAATTTTTAACACTGCATACTGCACTAGCTATATTAAAATATAACGCTACAGTTGTAAACATCAAATAAAACATGCATTAGAATGTCATTATTCAGAAGTTCGTTCGAAAGATTATATTCTTATTTTCAATTTACTAGAAAAAAATATATTTTCGTCCATTAATAATATAAGAATGTTAAGAAGGCTTGCAAAGTATATAATCCTCTTACTTCGAAAATGCAATTTTTCAGTGAATGAGTTTAAAAGGTTCGATATTTCAACGATATCTCGACATAAGCGATAGGGACGAAACTAATGTCGGTCGCGAACCTGGTACAATTCATCACGATTTAAACATCGTTTTAGAGGCGCGCATGCATCATATTAAAGGATCGTCGGCGGCAACGTTTGTCTTACACCGTCATTATGAGGATTATGCACGGCAATCTGCTACAGCAGCAAATTTTCCTCCGAATCCCAGCAATTAACGTGCTACTCTTGCGACGGTGGTTTCGGGACGGCAATTGAATCCGCCGCGCGCCGTCTCGGGAGAGAAAGCGGGATGGGAGAGAAGGCGTAATTGTAATTTTGTCACGACGAAAGTTGCCTCGGGTGCAGCGAGATGCGTCCCGAGAATGCATTCTCGCGTCGCTGACGTGAAAAATGCGTCTTCTCGACAGTCATAAAATGCGCACGCAGATGTTCCTGCGCTATTGCGACACCAACAGTTGAAGAAAAAATACTTTAAAGCGAAATTGTATTAAAAATCTTGGTTTAGAAGAGGATGACAATTGACATTTAAGATTTTTAAATAAAATTTGGATTTGTCGTTGGGTATTGCATGATTGTACGATCGAATGAATTTAATATTCGAATGGAAATAAGCTAACGGCTGATCGGCATTTCCGGAGTGGCATGCTTCGAGTACTGGATTGTGTGCACTGTATATTATTTTCTGCTTATACGGCGAATAATACGCGTCAGTTGTGGAGAAATCGCGTTTGCGAATGGAATGCCGTGCGCCGATATTCGCCAGCCTCGGCGAAGCGAATCGACTCGATTCGCGTAATTCGCCGTTTCTCCGCTGGTTTCTATCGACGTGCGGGGAAAGAGATATTTTTTTCGCGTGACGTAAAAATCTCGAGGTCCGATTAAATGAACGCGAAATTGGCGTTTGCAGTGTATTATTACCGCAGAGTGCTAACGCTTCGCGCAAGATCGCTCCGCCATTCACGTTCGCTCGTCTCATCGAATTTACTCGCGCACACAATAATGATTTCGAACGTAAGCTTCGTACCTCTCATTTGTTGCAACAACGATATAACTCAAAAATGATCATTTTTTACTTATCTGCAAAAAAAGAGAATTCTATGATGAGCGAAGAATTAATGATACATTGAAAAAGACTTGTTATAACTACCAAATGTATAGTGAAATAGTATCAATTAAATATTTGGTCAATGTAACCAAAAATAATTTTACTTTTCTAAATATTTAGTAACTGGTTTACATTTAGTAAAATAAAATTATTTTTGGTTATATTAACCAAATATCTAATTGATACTATTTCATTATACATTTGGTAGTTATAATCACTTTTTTTTCAGTGTACTACTTTTATTCTTCTACAATTAGTAGACTAAATCATTACACCAAATTCGCATTAAAAGTGATGCTACAAAGTTTTAATGATTTAAAACATTTAAACTGGAAAATTTTGTTTCTTGAGTCGTGTTATTGTTGTAACAAATATAAATGATAAACGCTATGTGAATTTTTGAGAGCGACTTTCGCTCTTCGCGACGATGAATTATTGCGAATTATTGCATGCATTTTGGAACGATCTGCGTCTAACGATCGGGATTTCTTGTCTGTTTCAGGTAATTTGATGGAAAATTATGAGATGGCCGCGGTAACGCAGGGCTTCTGACTCACTCTATAGGTATAGTTTATTATTAGTCGTAAAGAGCAGACACGGCGAGGCTTCCTTTACACGGGTCCGTATCCCGGCCACGATACACCCGCAGTATATCGGCTGTATTAACTTGCGACTAGGTGCTCGTCGACCGTTACAGCACGATACGAGCCTTGAAACACGGCGCGCGCGCCTCTCTACCCTTTGCCCTACTTATGAAACCTCGTTAACACAAAATTGTGTGACGTATGTTGCTGCGGCTGCAATTTTCGTTACGAAAGAATTTCATTATTCAGTAAAAATCGTTCAGTCTCGTATTATTTTGCTCATTATAAAATAATTCAGTTACTAGTAATTAATAATTTAATAGGCTCGTTTCAATAATTTCCGAGAAAACGTGTTTAACGGACCGCAATACAGTCGTCTTAAAATTCGGAAAAGGACACTGCCTTGCTGCACTTGATTTTTCAGAACGTGTTTACTTGATACATTATGTCTATCCTGGAAAAAAAGTCTGGTTATAACTACCAAATGTATAGTGAAATAGTATCGATTAAATATTTTGTCAATATAACCAAATATAATTTTATTTTACTAAATGTTTAGTAAGTATTATCAAATCTGGTATAAGTTACTAAATATTTAGAAAAGTAAAATTATTTTTGGTTACATTGACCAAACATTTAATTGATACTATTTCACTATACATTTGGTAGTTATAACAAGTCTTTTTTTTCAGTGTACTGAATGTTTGCAATGCCATTTACACCGGTTAATTATACGTAATGAAGAAAAGTCGCAAAGGGGTTATCTTCCTTCCCTTTGTCTCGTTCCTTCTCCGTGACTTTTCCTGCGGTCTTGAGAATCTTCCGGTTTGAAAAGACTCGGACGAGGGCGCGAATAATGAATACGTACGCTGGACGATTATCGAGATGCAGATATACGCGACAATTACTTTCTACTTTCCTATCTTTTCTCGTTGCGACGCGTTGCCGGCAATGCGGCGAGAAAGAGAGAAATGAAGATAGAACGGGGACGCGGGCGAGGATTAAACAGAAATGCAAATATTTAATTAAATCCACGCGGCAGCGTATACCCAACGGCGGCGGTTTACGAGCGCTAGCATATAATTTCTTCTCGGAAAGTCGCAGCGAAAGTGGAAGCGGATGAGGCTCCGGCGCAGACTACAGCCGCCGGGCTGCGTTCCTTACATCGAATCGAGAGAGTGTGTGCGTCTCGCCGTAACGCAATTCGGATGAACGGTCTCGTTCTTGATTAATTACGCACGTTTGCCGTTTCATTCATTATTTCATTTTATTTCGCAGATAAACGCGCCATAAAACGTCCGATTAACGTCAGACGCGCGGGAATACAGATTTACAGCCTTACATTTTAATGAACGATTAAGTGCTCGTGACAAGATGGTAATGACACTGATATGTAAAGTGGATTATATACAGGGTGACAATCGGGAAGTCGCTGAAACTAAATAGTTACTTTGTAATGAACGGACAGAAAAAAGCCGTTATTTTGATTATTGCACAGTGCAAGAAAAATATACACGAATTTCATTCGATTTTATTCACAAACTAATTTTTATTAGCTTAGCGCAAATAGGATATGTGAATTTGTAAAAATAAATATTGAAAACAATTTGACCGATTTCATTATAATTCAGTGATATATATTCGAAATGATATAGCCATTTGCACTCGTACAATAATTGCGGCACTTTTGAGAACTAAATATATTTTCTAATAAATTAATAACAATACACTGAGAGAAAAAATTGTAGTGGTGACAACTGTAAGGGAACAAACATACAAATTTTATTAATATAATTACAATATATAGTTAAGTGAACTATATTATAGTTATTGCAACTAAGTTTATGGTTAAGAGAACTAAAAAATAGTTGTAGTATACTATATAATATAGTAATTATAACTATTTTTTATTAGTTTTCTTAACCATAAACTTAGTTACAATAACTACAATATATCGTAGTTTACTTAACTATATATTATAATTATATTAACAAAATTTGTATGGTTATCCCCTTATAGTTGCCACCACTACAATTTTTTCTCTCTGTGTAACTATACCTTTGGAGAATTCTGGATAAATTTCTTTTATGGAAATGTCTGCCCGAGAACAAATGTACCACTGAGTTCGAATGCAATTTTTAAAAAATTTTTATAATCTATTTTTATCTTTATTAATGGTTCATAAATATGTATTGTTCAAATACTATATGTTAATAAAAATGGCAAGTTTTTTCCTGTAGACTGATATTTAGTTTAATCTTGTCTTTCTCTCAATCAAATTCATTACAGTTTAGTTTTCAACAACTTCCTAATTGTCACCCTATACATTCAAAGGGAAACTTTAGTTTTGCGGTAGAATTAAGATTACGGAAATTATTAAGGAGACTAATTAATCGCTTGTTCTTCAATCTCGCGTCACGTACTAAGCCGTCCAATCGTTTTATGCTAATAGACCGCTGTAAAACGAAGCGACGTTGATTCGAGAAGAAGCGCGCACTTCTCGGCGGAGCGTGCATTGGATATATATACCTTTCTCGCAGATAATTCGGTATGCGGGGTTATCGTAGCATCTCCATATTCCCGGAGTATGTCGGAGAATGCTGCCTCTCTCCTCCTTCGTCGTGATATACGATCGAACCCCACGGTTTTCTCGCGGCCCGACGAGACAAACGAGCTCGCCGCCGCCGCCGCCGCTGTGGAAGAAAGCCAGGAAGGTATGCAAATCAGGAAAACGGCCGCGGGAGATGGATTAGCCGGATATCGGAAGGACTAATGGATATTAGAATACTGAGTGCTGGAAGATTACCTCACGTCCTTCCTCCTTTCGCGGTCGCGCTTCGACCTCGCCGCGTGATTAATGCACTCGAGAAGAAGCTATCGACTCTACACCGACTTATCTTCATCGCGCGTGCTGTCGACGAATTCTCGTACTTCTCGAATGAAAGGAAAGTATGCGTCGGTCAGAAATCCTAAACTGCATGTGTAAAAACGCGTAAAGGGAGCGGGATGTAAAGGCGAGACTGCTGCTCGATAGAAATTCGATTGCGCATGAAAACAATTCTGATTTTTGCTCGGTAACGTCGTGCTCGGTTCATCCAAGCGTGTGATCGCTTCTCGCTCCCGTGAACGTTCGCGAGTTCTCTCTCTCTCTCTCTCTCTCTCTCTCTCTCTCTCTCTCTCTCTCTCTCTCTCTCTCTCTCTCTCTCTCTCTCTCTCTCTCTCTCTCTCTCTCTCTCTCTCTCTCTCTCTCTCTCTCTCTCTCTCTCTCTCTCTCTCTCTCTCTCTCTCTCTCTCTCTCTCTCTCTCTCTCTCTCTCTCTCTCTCTCTCTCTCTCTCTCTCTCTCTCTCTCTCTCTCTCTCTCTCTCTCTCTCTCTCTCTCTCTCTCTCTCTCTCTCTCTCTCTCTCTCTCTCTCTCTCTCTCTCTCTCTCTCTCTCTCTCTCTCTCTCTCTCTCTCTCTCTCTCTCTCTCTCTCTCTCTCTCTCTCTCTCTCTCTCTCTCTCTCTCTCTCTCTCTCTCTCTCTCTCTCTCATCTCCGTATTCCGCCTCTGTATCCCGTCGCTATCGACGTCGCGAGAGATTTACGAAGTTATATCGTTTAAATAAAGTAGCATTCCGGAAATTTCATAGCGGAGATCTCGATCTTCCGTGTCTGCGTCGAAACAATCCCCCTTCAAATATTTACGCATCCGCGGATGCGCGGATGCACGACGTTCCTCCGCTTGCATCCGCGAGTATATCTTGCAGTATACACTTCGCGCGCGGATCCTCCTCGTGCAATGCGCTGCTGTTCGCGATTACATGTGCTCGCGATGAAAGTCAATTACGCGCTCTAACACATCTCTCAGCCGCTAACCCACGATTACGCCGGTAATCCGCATCACTACGCATTAGCGTGTGTTGCACTACAATTCACACATTAAGTAGAGTAAGTCTAGTTCAAGTTATCCAAGATATTTTCGAATAGTCCGCGAATCCGTCGAGGAAGATAAAAAATTGATAGAGGCTCTATTCAATTTACTAACGAAATGAGAAGCGTTCGTCGGGAGAAGTACGATGAACTACTCGNGGGGGAATGAAGGTATCGTACGTGATGTATTCTATATGAATGAGGAGCTCGAAGCGGCCCTGCTGTGCTCACCTTTTATCTTCCTCGCGATCTGCCTCGCGTAAGCGGGATATCTCGTATCGGGCGCACGTGCATCCCGCGCCTTCCATTCATATGAGCTACGACTGCGAGCCGCGGGAATCCGAGTGCCTGCGGTCGGAGTCGAAACGGCGGAAAGTGGAGCCGTGACGGCGGCGACGGCGCGTCAAGTGGTAGAGGCATTGTGCCGGCCGAGAGCACGGCCTTGGGATCTAATTATTCTGAGCGGCCGATATCTGCGCCGTTTCCACGCGGCGTCCCGCGTGGGAGTGCCAGTCGGCGGTTATGTACCAGGCAGGAAATTAGATAAACGCGTGAGCGCCTCGTGGCCGATCGGCCGACGACTTCTAACGCGAGATCGCTTTTTCAGGCAGGATGACGGGGTGAATTCCGCACCCGTGGCCGCGTCAGCTGGCTGGATAGAGGAAATATCGCCGCGCAGGCCTCGCGCGATGCGCGATAACGGTGTCGCAACTGCGAACGATTCGATCCTCGCGTCCGGCTTGTTTTTCAAGCGAATTATTGTTTATCGTGCTGGAAATCTTATCGAAGAAAAAAATCAAGTGCAGCGTGTCGCTCCACGGTGCACACAATGCTTTTCACCCTGATTAACGTGTTAAACTTGTTGAACGAAGCCGCGCGAAGCCTGGGATTCGTTAAATCATTTCGCAAGGCGAATCGATCGACTCGCCAGGCGCCGGCAAACGCGGCACGAGCAATCGATTTGAATACAGTCGCGTGATCGCCTACTTAATTCTTTCTCCCGATTTTAACGCCTTTAATTTTTACGTGGTTAATTAATTACAATATTTGCGTTGATTAATTTACCAAGTGCTCTTTGATGATTGCTCCTTTCTTAGCACGAGTGCTTAAAAAGCATGTCAGCACTTTTATAGATTGAATTCCTGTTATCGCAAATCGCCGGGTATATGGCCATCGCTTTTAGAAAATGTAACCATTATTTCTCGAGCAATCTAATATTTGTCCTACAGTTTCGATCGTAATAATCATAAGTTTGCTTGGAAAGCCATTCCATATGCCAGAACGCTCTTTCTCTCTCTCTCCTTCTTTCTCTTTCTGTCCATAACGGGTCTTTCTCGTGCGCAAAGTCGCCCAGTCAGCGAACAGAATGTTGACCTGCGAATATTCGAATGATTGCACCACCGATCGGCCACTTTGGTGCGTCGCCAGCAAGACGTTTCGATTTCTAGCCTCTCATCGTACATATCAAATGCCTTCCTAGATTGCCCCTTCCGTTAACTATCGCTTATCACGCTATGACATAAGAAAATTGTTGGCAAACATATCTCAGATGTACAGAACAAAATTTAGTATCAATTCAACAATTCATTGTTTCATATATAAGCAAGAATATAAAATCTTCTTGGAAGAATTTATAATCTTAAATAGATATAATTTGCTTACATGAAGAGAAAAATTTTCTCCATGTAAACAAATTATGTCTGTTTAAGATTATAATTTTTTCAAGAAGATTTCATATTCTTGGTTATACATATATGAAACAATGAATTGTTCATTTGATATTACTTTTTTTCCTGTGTGCGTCTCACGATAAGTTTGAAATCGATTTTTTGGAGGGCGG
>QKQZ01005953.1:0-12150 GCA_003595255.1 Solenopsis fugax | reverse complement strand
TGAACGGTGTCTAATGGAACCGTGTCCAAAATATTGTGTCTATTTGCACCGTGTCTATTTGCATGGTGTCTAATTGTACGGTGTCCAAGCGCACCGGTGCCCCCATACGTATCCCTTCGGTAACCATTTTTAAATCCTCTCCCAGCCTTTCTTCTGTTGCCATGTCTCATTCTGAAACATCATATCCCATTCCTTTAATTTCTCCCTAAAATCCTCCTCTTTGTTTTCTATGCCAGCCACGTTTCAAAAACCTATTTTATATTCTTTACCATTTCGTTTTTTCCTATTCCTCCTCTTTTTCCCATACTTTTTATTTCCTCTATTTTCTCCTTTCTCCCCCTCTCCCCCCGCCCCTTCTAAAAATCCCCTTTCTCTTTCCCCACCCCTTTCCCCCTTTTACTCCCCTCCCATCCTTTCTCACTTCCCTTTCCTGCCACTCCCTTAACTTATCTTTCATCTCATACCCATAATTTCTCCTTAATCCATATTTTCATATATCCTACTCTTACCTTCTTTCTTTCCCTCCTATTCCTTTCTGCTTCTCTCTTTATTCACCAATCTACCCTTCTCTTTTTTTCCGTCAAATCATCCATGATCCACTCCCTCCTATCCCTTAACTTCGCTTTTCCTTTCATCACGTCTATTTTCTCTCCTACACTAGCGAATCTTACCCATATCATTTCCCTTCCCTCCTTATTCTTATTCACCATCCTCCTCATCCCTTCCACTCTCGCTATCGTCCCGTTGCCTCCACAATCTCTTCTATCTCTTTTCTTAATCCCTCCATCCCCTCCTCATTTACTCTCACCCCCCTTATAATTATATTTCTCTTCCTCTCTTTCCTTTCTTTCTTTTCCCCTCTTAATTCTAGTCTCTTCCTTTCCTCTAGTTCCTTCATCTCTCCCTTTCTCCTTATCATTATTTACTCTATCTTTTCCTCTTCATCCTATTTCCTTTCTTCCTCATTTTTCTCCCCCCTCTCCTACCTTTCTCACTTTCCTCCACTCTTTTCTGCAGTCTGTCTAACCTTTTCCTTAACTCCTCTTTCTCTCTCTCCCATCCTTTCCTCATTTCTTCCATCCACTCTCTCCCATCCTTTCCTCATTTCTTCCATCCACTCTCTCCCATCCTTTCCTCATTTCTTCCATCCACTCTTCCATTCACTCTGTTCTCTAGTTCTCCCTCATTTCTCTTATTTCACTTTTCACTTCTCTAAAACCCTCCCTTAATATTTCCTTCAGTCCCCCTTCTTCCTGTCTTTCCGGTGATCTGTGTAATAATTTGTGTATAATAATTTTGAAACATATTTTTATATCACATTCCAATGTTTATGTAGCAATGTAAGAACAAATTAGTATTATCTATAATTATTGATTTGAGATAATTTATTTTTGCTGTTTGTCTGATTACACAGGTTTACAAAATTTAGGGGGGGTTTTGTGCTTTGAATTTTGAAGGATGTTTCTATAGGGTTTCGATGCGGTGAAAACGAATACGTTGTCCTTTTTTTTCATCACTTTACATTTTTTAAATAATCGCAAAAACAGTTTTTTTCGAATTTGATTTTTTATTTATTTTTTTCTGGCTAAAGAAAAAATGATAGCGAAGTCAGCATTTTCAATATTGTGGGAACATTTTTGTGTAAAATGCCGTACAGCTGACCTCGGGCCTACCCCTTGCACCCCCGTGTGTGTGTGTGTGTGTTTATTCCTCATTTACACGTCCTCAATGTCCCTCTACACCGTCGGTGACAGATTTCCTAACCTCACAAGTGTCGTTCTTTTACATTTTATAACTTTTTATCTGCTTGAGAGCGACGATTTATTCTTTCATATTCTTGTTGTACGTATCAAAATAAACAAAATTATAAATTTTGAGCTAAATCGGTGAGAAGAACCGTCTCCTTCAGTATTACCACGAATACAACTAAAATTTTTTCATGTATAATGATCTTTAGCATTAGCCACAACCAATCGTGCGGTGTCCAATCGTGCGGTGTCCAATCGTGCAGTATGCGTTTCCAATCGTGCAGTGTCTAATCATGCGGTGTCCAATCGTACAATATGTGTTTCCAATCGAGCTGTGTCCAATCGTGCTGTGTCCAATCGTGCGGTGTCCAATCGTGTGGTGCCCAATCGTTACGTGTGCAATATTACGTGTCCAATCGTGCTGTGTCCAATCGTTACGTGTCTAAAAAGGATACGCCCTTAAATTGGGCACCCCGTACCGCCCGTTTATAACCCGGCGGCTTTCCCGGCTGGTGAACGTCGGGAACGATGCATTTTAGGGGTGCATCGTTATAGAGTCTATGTCTTACAGACATTGCAATTCAGTATTGATTTTACATCTATTAAACGTATATAAGGAATGTGCTTGTCCTCTTTTGATTTTAAAGTCCAAGATTTTTTTTCTTGAACACAGCACTCTCCAGAAACATAAATTATTGATATACGAAATAGGTCTGTAAAAAAAACCTCGATCTACATCCTAATAAACAGACAATATTTTTTAAATGTTTCTTTAATAAACTTTTTTTATATTTAATTTTATCATATTGACTTTTTTCTAGTTGTAGTTGTTTCATTTAAACAAATAATGAAAAGTTATAGGGTTCAAATAGGATAGTGCAACACATGATGCCGCCTCCAGCTAGCATCGCATAGCCTCAATTTCTATCCTCACCTCCACGAAGCGTAGCAGGGCTACGCAGGTGAACTCCGGAGAACCTAAACAATACTGCCGGAGACCGGGTACCCAACCCCAGTGAAAAGCAGGATTAGGGCAGACGAGGAAGGGAGAAATGGCCCTCCGGTAAGGAGGTTGGTCGTAAGGCTAACAACCCAACATTGTAAAAAGAAACAGTTACCAAACCTCAAACAAAGCCTCGGAATTCGGGACCAAAAAACTGGTAAATGACACGGTAAACGAAAAACGGACCTGATATTTGGCACTTGGAATACGCGAAGTCTGTACAGGAGTGAAGCACTGAAGGAACTAACCAGGGAAATGGAAGCATACAAGATCAACGTGCTGGCAATCCAGAAGACCAGACGGCCTGGGAATGGTAAAGCGCCAAAAATTCCCGTTGAGAGATTACAAAAGCTAAAGGAAAAAACTCGATTTCAACAAGCGCTAGGGAAAGTTCTATTAATTAGAAATCAGGTCGATAATATGGAAGACTTAATCGAAGACAATTGGCAATGGCTAAAAAAAGCATCCTGCAAGCAGCAACATCAACATTGGGCAATAAAAGAAGAAACCTAAAAAAAGACTGGTTTAACGAGGAGTGGAAGCGGCGAACAAAAGAAATCGACATAGAAATATTTTCCTGGGGAGTCGGACAAGAGCAAAGAAGCAGGAGTACGTAGACGCAAGAAAAGAGGCCAAGAAAATCATAAAAAGGAAGAAGAGGGCTTTTATCAACGACATCATGTTGAAGGCAGAACAAGACCTTAGGGGGAAAAACTCACGGAAGGCATATGAAGATTTTAACCTCTTCAAAAAGAGGTTTGCGTCCAGCACTACATTATGTAAAGACAGGAATGTTATAATATTAACCGCTAAGGAAATAGTGTTGGAAAGATAGGAGCAGCACTTCGATGAACTACTCAACGCAACAGCAAAGGGACAGGATGAGGATCCAAGACTCGAATAAGGAGAGGACAATCCAGAAATGTAACCTAACGTGGAAAAAATAACAATAGCCATCAATAAACTAAAGACAACAGGACCCCGGAGATTGACAGCAATCCAGGGAAACTACTCAAATACGGAGGAGAACAAGTGGCCAGCACGCGCGCACTACATGGATTAATCAGTAAAATATGTACAGCGGAGATTCTACTCGAGGAATAGAGGGTGAGCGATCCAATTCATAAGAAAAGGGACAGACTTGACTGTGAGAATTATAGGGGGGTATCGCTTCTGAGTACAGTGTTCACGGCAGTCATCAAAGCCAGGCTTGAGTGCTATACCAAGAACATTTTGGGAGAATACCAAGGAGGCTTCAAACCGGGCAGATCGACGATAGACCAGCTGCACACGGTGAGAATAATAGTCGAGAAATGCTGGGAATTCGACGTGGATGTATGTTAGTTGTTCGTTGACTTCAGGCAAGCATATGGCAGCGTGGATAAAAATAAGTTGTACACGATCATGTTGGACTTCGGAATGCCACCTAAACTGGTGAAATTGGTAAGGGCAACCATGCGGGACTTACAGTGACGGGTCAAGGTGATGATGGGGAAGATGACGAGTAGCTTCGAGGTAAGACAAGGTCTCAAACAGGGAGACGGCCTAGCGCCAATGCTTTTTAATCTAGCATTGGAAAGAGTGAAGCGCAGCACTTCGGCCAACGTAGGGAGGGTGAGTGCTCCAAAAATCACGACAGATCACAGGATACGCGAATGACTTCAACATACTAGGCAAATCGCTGTTAGCAGTCAAGGAAACCTTCTTTGGGGAACTCCAGAAGGCCGCGGACAAAATGGGCCTGCAGGTAAACGAGGATAAGACAAAACTTCTACAGACCAGGAAACAAAGAGCCAGACTGGGACAAAATAGGTACTTTCCAATTGCAATATCTCTAGACACTTTCGTACACACGGCGACACAAGTTGCGTTCCAATTGTCGTAATCATCGATACTACACATCTGCATTTAGCTCGAGGGTTACTAGTCGGCTGTGTAAGCTTGTGTTTTTTTCAATTAAATAGTTCAATTAAATAGTTTACTAACCGCAGCAGCTATAAATGAAGTTGAAATGATGAAAGCGCAGTTTCTATTATTATCAGAAATTAAAAAATGCTAAGGCATGGGCATAGTATTGAAAAATAATCCTAACTATATTTGAAATTGTACACATTAGTACACACTTTGTTCCAATTGAATCGTGCACAATGTTACATTTTGTGCGTTCTTGTGTACATATGTGTTAAGCAATTAGAAAGCACCTAATGTGATTTTCAATGAACACTACTTTGAAGTGATAAAGGAATTCGCGTATCTGGGGTCAAGGATGAATACGACCAACGACTAGAACAGCAAAATTATTGGGAGAATATCCGCCGCGAAATGAACCTACTACTCTGTGGTGCAAGTGATGCGATCGAGGAGTTTTCACAGAAAAACGAAGCTACGAATATATAAAATTCTCATCCATACTGTGGTGTCCTATGGAAGCAAAGCCTGGACGATAACGACTAGAACGGCAGGTTTGATAGCTTTGAGAGAAAAATACTGCGCCCAATCTACGGACCAGTAAACAAGAGGGAGACTTGGAGAGTAAGGTATAACCATGAGTATAATCTCTACAACGAACGCAGACTCTCGGAGCACATTAAGCTGATGAGGCTTTGATGGGCAGAACATGTCCAAAGAATGCCAATCGTGCACGTACCGAAAAAAGTCCTAACCGCACAGCTAGAAGGGAAGCGACCGGTTGGTAAACTGAGGCTGTGTTGGGAGGAAAGTGTTGGCAGGAATGCCAGGGAGCTGTTAGGCGTCAGGAGCTGGAGAAGGGCGTCGGAGGACATGCACGCACGCACGCACGCACACCCGCACACATACACACTGAAAAAAATGATCTGATTATATTAACAAAACTTGTATGATTGAGTATTTCTGGTGAAATCAAGTAAAACTTTTGGTTATTATAATAGGACTCTGATTATTATAATCAAAACGTTTAATAAATTTTACTAGAATCTGGTAATTCCTACAAGATTTCTGATTGATCCGTTTTGGAACAGACATATTGGTTGAATCTAGCAGAATTCCTATTAATACAACAAATCTTTTTTTCAGTATTATAATCATTTTGCATTGTCAAATTTTGCATTTTCATATTTTTGATATGAACTTGAACAATCAATT
Organism: Solenopsis fugax; assembly: GCA_003595255.1. Taxonomy (NCBI): domain Eukaryota; kingdom Metazoa; phylum Arthropoda; class Insecta; order Hymenoptera; family Formicidae; genus Solenopsis; species Solenopsis fugax. Next base: position 6,276 of record QKQZ01005953.1, on the reverse strand, counting down.
AATAAAATAAACCTTAGAGTTAATCATAAATATGTTTTCCACACAGCACTAACAGGCTTTCCTAAAAAAATGTCGATTTATGGAAATTTGATGCAACCCTCGTGAAAATAGAAAGCTTCTTGAAGCGTCATACTAAGGCATTAAAAATATGAGTATTCCTATGGTCTGCCATTTTTAGTCCTTTCCTCCACTCCTTTCCATAATGTTCTCAGCTGAACGGCGAGGCGAGGGGGTAGCGAGATGGCAAGGAGTGGGGGAAAGGACTAAAAATGGCGAACCATAGGAATACCTATATAGTGCTCTAATCATACAAGCGTCTAACGCTTCGATGTCCCAATTTATGCTTTATATACACTTCGGTTACGCTTTCATCACACTTTCCACACGCTTTAGTTATGTTCCGATATCTCAATTTACGCTTGCTTTACGCTTTATTTTCGCCAGGGAACAAATTGTATTAATTCTTCAAATTGTCAATAACCCATTATCAGAAAGTGTATATCAATACATTTAAATTGAGAAAAACGGCTAACCAGTCGAAAGCAGATTTTAGTGCTCAATAATAATAATCTAGGTTTTATATTAGAGATGCAATGAATAGTATATTCAGCACTTGACCGAATACCGAATATTCGGCACGGATAAAAACATATGACGGGCACGCAGTTCTCCCGATCGCCCAGTAAAAAATTTTTTATATACAGTCCCAAAATTCGCGCATTTGGAGCAGAAGACATGATAATTAATGCTAAAAGAAACAACTTTTTCCTTTAGCAAAATTGCGTAGGATTGATAGTTTTTGCGGGAGAGCTGGTTAAAGATAACGAATAAGCGCTCTTGTCTATGTGACGTTCAAGACCGACGCGCGTTCCTCACTTACTTGTTCCTAGTCTTTGGCTAGTATTTATAAATAATGTCTTAAGATGTTAATACGATTATGATTAGTTCATGGCATTTTAAGACCGTACATAAAACAGTCTTAAATATATGAATCAATTACGTGAATATCGGGCCTCAATCTTCTTTTCCATATTGTATTACATAAAATATGAAAAATTAATAAAATAAATATTAATTTTATTCCTTACGTAATAAATAAATAAAAGAGTTGTGTCTCTAATTTTGTAGAGCCATCTGAAAATAAAAATAAATGTATAAATAGTAAGATGCTTTGTGCGAGCCGAATGTTCTATTATTACAAATATTTCACAGTTGCGCATGATAGTTAAATAGTATCAATAAATAAGTAGTTTAAATTGTATCACTAAATTTAAAGAATAGTTTACTAATTAAGTAAGTACGTAATCCTCAAATGATAAAACATTGCTCTATTGTGTAACAGTCATTAAAAATAACGAAAAATATCTAAGATACTTAAAGAACTAATTCTTTTTCTATTTTTTCATAACTAAAAATACAAAGAACTTGTTTAAAGTTATTAATTTTTTAAATATTATAATAATTAGGTAAATATTTAAAATCTTAGTAACAGTTTTATTGGGATCTTGAAATTTATCACACATCTTTCAAGCTTTTTATCTAATTATAACTATCAGCTGGATTTAAAAAATTGTAAAAAGATAAAAATAGTTTCGGAATATAAAAAGAAAAATTACATTTATTGAAAATTAAATCAATTTTTTTAAATGTACCGAAACAATTTTTATCTTTTTACAACTTTTTTAATCTTGCTGGTACAATTAGATTAAAGTTTGAAAGATGTGATAAATTTCAAGGTCCCGATAAAACTGTTATTGAGATTTTGAGTATTTTTATCCCTTAAACACACCGATCCTGTAAAATACGGAACACATTTTCGGGTCTGAGAGACTTTTTCAACTTTGAGAAGTTATAACTTTGATTACAATCAATATTTTTCAACAATTTTTTCTTTGAATGAAAGTTCAGAATCTCAGAACTGTACAATCGGCATTGCCGAAAAATAATTTATTGTGAAGTTATAAATGAAAAACCATTAAGCAAAAATGAGAAATTTGTCAAAAATCCATTTTTCCTTCAAAAAATTATATCTTCGCAACAAAAAACTTTTGAGGACTTTCAAATACGGCGTTTTAAAACTAAAGAGTCATACTTTCAAAAAAAATTATGTCATTGTCATTTCTATTAAAAAATATTTATGTAACAATGAGAATATGAGGTATTTTTGATTAATTGGTGTCTAAAATTGAAAATTGATATGTTTCATGATATATTTCGGAAAAGCTCCCTTTTCTACAGCACTATATAATATTTTAACTTTAGACAGAGTATATACGAGTAACATTCGCGAGCGGACTAACCTGTTTGAACGTGTTTTGTCCAGCTTTTTTATGTAAAATACTCACAATAAAAGTTTTACTCACACATTATGTTAGTCCCACAGACCCTAACAAAACTTTGCTGCCGTGCCATTCGAATTCTAGTTGACCAATAAAATTGATCAACCATATCAATCGAAAGAAGAGATTTTAAACTTTTCTTACCTCCTAGTCTGAACCTCCTATTTTCTTCCGTCTTTACACAGTAAGCGTTCGAAGCTTCATATGGGATCTCTCTGACTCACTTACGTGTTTAAAGGTTAATATTTTTCATTATTTTTAATGACTGTTACACAATAAAGCAATTTTACATCATTTGAGGATGACGTACTTATTTAATTAGTAAACTATTCTTTAGATTTAGTGATACTATTTAAACTACTTACTTATTGATACCATTTAACTATGATGCGCAACTGTGAAATATTTGGAATAATAGAATACTCGGCTCATGCAAAGCATTTTACTATTTATACATTTATTTTTATTTTTAGATAGACTTACAGAATTAAACAATTCTTTTATTTATGTATTACGTAAGGAATAAAATTAATATTTATTTTATTAACTTTTCATATTTTAAGCAATACGATATGAAAGAGAAGATGCTCGATGTTCACACACATAATTCATTCTTGTATTTAAGACTGTCTTATGTACAGTCTTAATACGCCGTATACTATAATCATAATACAACCGTATTAACATTTTAAGCCATTACTTATAAATACTAGCCAAAGACTAGGAAGAAATAAGTGAGGAGCGAGCGCCGGCCCTGAGCGCAATATAGACAAAAGCACTTATTCGTTAACTTTAACCAGCTCTTACGCAAAAACTCAGTCATACGCAATTTTGTTAAAGAAAAAGGTTGGTTTCTTTTAGCATAAAGTATCATGTCTTGTACTTCGAATGTGCCAATTTTGGAACACCCTGTATAATTATATATTACATATGATTATATATGAAATATGTCCATATATGTATATTAAAATATAAATAATAATATATAATTATATATAATTATGCATGATTTTAATATATAGGGTGTTTCTTAAAAAGCGCCCACTAATTATATGGTGTTATTCCTTCCTAAAAACTATGTCGAAAAGTCCTGAACCATTTTTTTCTATAATGCTTAATAAAGCAGTAATTATTAAGTAAAACTAATCCAATCAGCGCCATATTTTAGATAGACACATCGGTATCGGCAGTGCGAAGTTGCAGAGGCAACTAGCAACGTTGCGGCGAGGGCTCACGTATACTGCTAAGCGCGCAGTTCACCGACGTATGTCTATTTAAAGGACGGTACTAATTGGATTAGCTTTACATAATAACTACTGCTTTATTAAGCATTATAGAAAAAAAGGTTCAGGACTTTTCGACTCAGTTTTTAGCAAGGAATAACACTATATAATTGGTGGGCGCTTTTTAAGAAACACCCTGTATAATTATATATAATGATTACATAAAATTATGTGCAATTATTATATAGGGGAGACCGAGACAATTTTGAACGTTCTTTTTTCTTTTGCGTCTCCTGAGTCCTGTATTCATTAAAAAAAAAGTTGGACGGTTTGAAAGGTTGAACCTTCCCCTTCACAATGCTGTTATAGATAAAACACGGAAATGTACTTGCTTTGAACTATATATAAAAATGTCAACCAGTGCCAAGTTTTTCGAATAGCCCCAAGCCCGGGGTAATTCGAAATCAGTCCGGGAATATTCTGAAATTTGTGTTTTAAAATGAAAAATGTAAAAAAGAACAACAGCTTTTTTACATTTTTCATTAAACAAAGTCTTCTTTGTTTTATTCAGAAAAGGATATAGAGTATTATTAAGAAAAGTTGCACACAATAAAATAAAATAAACACAAAATAGAGAATTTTATTGCTTCAGCGTTGTCGGAACAAGTCAGGGACTATTCGTATTTCGTGTAATTATACCTGTTGAGTATTGTAAGGCATGAAGCGTTAGATGAAAACGATTCGAAAAGCGCGGACTTGCACCGGAGTCGAGGCGTTCAATTGTTTTGACGGTCGTCGAGTCGAGCGTAGCAAGTCGAGAGAGTCGGTCGGCAGACATTGTACGAGAAGGTCCTGATGTAACGAAATAAAGAAATTTAAGAATACTACATACCCTACAGATTTCAGAAGTGGGATTAGAATATCGGTTCATCGGTAAATATCGAGCACGCGTACAAGACGTGGATGCGAGTGAGTGAGTGAATCGGAAATTGTGAGCGGGAATAGGCAATATGGGCCACTTGTAACGCAGAGGAAGTCGTCACGAACGTTTTCGAGAGTCGCAAGATATCCGAAGAGACAATCCATACGACAATTAGAGACTACGAGAGTTTACGAGGATCCGGATAGTAAAGCCGTGACAAGAATGTGCATGAGCCTAAGGACATGTACTGTGGCAAAAAGCTCGAGCAGTGGACGATAATCGAATTGAGAAATCGGTTGATCGTTCTTGGTCTGTCCACGGTAGGAAGGAAGGCAGAGTTATTCTCGAGACTCTGTGAAGCCGATCCGGACGGCACGAGAGCAGATAGTACATTAGACGACGCCGCTATGAGCCAAAACGGAAGCGGTGACCAGAAAGAACAAATGTATGGAGGAGAACAAGAGAGCATGGCCGGTGGAAGTAACGACACGCGGAATCTTACTGAGGCAAGTATCCGAGAACGAGAAATAGAATTAATACGACGTGAAAGAGACTTGATCGCACGAGAATTAGCAGTATTACGCTTAGAGAATGTCAGTCTAAGGGAAGGGACCGCACAACGAACGGCTACAGGAGAAGTAACAGCCCCGTTCGGTGAGTCTTCAGGATCGGTATTGCAGCGATCGGTAACGCTATTATCGCAGACGTCGGTCAAGCAGAGACCTAACGTCAATGCCATTAGCGAGTTATTGACAGAGTTCAAGGGAGCTAACGATGTATACTGGCGATGGGAGAAGCAATTCAGACTACTGTGCAAATTATGAATTAGACGACAAAGCTGCCAGAATTCTAGTAGGCACGAGGCTGAAAGATTAAGCGCTTAAATGGTTCCATTCGAGGCCGGAAATCTGGAGATCTCCGTCGAAGAGTTGCTCCGGGAAAATGAAGAAGATATTCTATCATCGACCGGCAAGGATGACCTTACGGAGAAATTTTGAGAAGCGTGTTTGGCAAGCGACAGAACTGTTTAGTCAGTACTTTCACGATAAAGTGACGGCGAATTAAATGCCGATAGACGAAGAAGAGATCGTCGACTATTTGATAGAGGGCATACCCGATGTGCAACTGAGAAACCAAGCGAAAGTTCAGCGGTTTTCAACTAAAGAAGAGCTACTAGAGGCATTCGAACGAGTTCGGTTTGAACAATAAAGGAAAGGCCGATTCCAACGAGCGAGTGACCATTTTAAAAAGGAGGCGAGCGGTGACGTCACGGACGCGGATAAATCGCAGTCAGTGAGGAAGCCGCGTTGTTATAATTGCAACGAATTTGGACATAGCAGTCAAGAGTGCCCGCCGAGACGCGAGAAGAACTCCTGTTTTGACTGTGGTAAAACGGATCACTTGGTGAAAGATTGTCCACAGAGAACTAAGAGGGATGCAGCCAAGCAGAAAACGAGAGACACGACGAAGGAAACGACGGACGCAGAGGCGAAGCAGGTCGGGATCGTGGAGGAATAGATTTTTAGAGACGGTATAAATTCGAAAACGCCGAGTTGTCGTTAGATCTAACTTTACGTACGTCGTTAGATTCGGGCAGTCCGATTAGTTTCGTGAAAGAATCGTTTATACCGACGAGGTTAGTAAAGCAAACGAATAGTGAGAGTAGATACAGCGGAATAAATAACAGCCCATTAGAAATTAAAGTAGTAGTACACGCGGCCGTGGAATTTGAGTGGCCTTCACTTGGACACTGTACAATTAGACACCGTGCAAATAGACACGGTGCAAATAG
>QKQZ01005946.1:0-13617 GCA_003595255.1 Solenopsis fugax | reverse complement strand
TCTCTCAGACCCGCAAATGTGTTTCCGTATTTTACAAAATCGGTGTGTTTAAGGGTTAATACGCGTTTGGAATAAATAAGTTTCACGTGCTGTGATAAAATTTGTTTGCTTTAAATGGATGATCGATTTTGAAAAAAGGGACACCAGCATTGTGTATGCACAGAAAAAAAATTAGTATTAAATCAAATTCATTGTTTCATATATAAGCAAGAATATAAAATTTCCTTGGAAGTATTTATAATCTCAAAGAGACAGAATTTGCTAACATAAAGAAATTTTGGTTCTTCATGTAAATTATGTCTGATCAAGATTATCAAATTCTTCCAAGGAGATTTTATATTCTTGCTTACATATGAAATAATGAATTGTTGATTTGATAATCATTTTTTTCTGAGTGAAGAGACTAAAACGAGTGACCGCGCGAATATCGAAATACTCAAAATATATTTAGTGCCACTCTCAATTGTCTCTTTAAGCTGCGCGTCTACATGCAGCAAACACGTTTCACCCTACTTACTAATGTGACATCTCGCATTCCTCACGCCGACAATTCTGACTTAATTTCCCGTCGACGCGGAAATAACAAAGATGAATTTCGGTCGCCACGGACGTACGTCCATCGTAAGAGACTGCGCGAAATTTAATTCCCACCGTGAGATTTAATGTCGTTCCTCGACGCGCGAGCAAGCCTGTAATGGCTGTAATGCTCGCTGATACGTTTACGCGGCGCCGCGCGAGCGGGAACGCGCGTGACGAGATGGATTTCAATTAAGTCAACACGGACGATGAATTATATTCCCCAGCTTCTTCGAAAGCGCCGGTTATTATTGTGCGAAAACGTCGCCGAGCTTGACTGATGTCCGCGATTAAAATTTTGACGTCCGACAAAATTCGCGCAGAAAAAAATCGAGTAAATTTAAGATGGATTAATTTCAGGAGCAGTTGTGCGATAAAAATGGCTTTTAAAGATGAAAAAATCTCGTATAAGATTATTTTCGTGCATTTTTGTTGACACCTCTTGTCAGGCATTTCGAGAGAAAGTTTATTTACAATTAAACATTTCGAAACATAAATTTTAAACAGTGAAAAATCATCTGAAAGGAGTTCGTGAAAACAATTCTCGCGCGTGAGAAGTGGAAACAGAGGCACCGTAAAGCTGAATCACGATGTTTACTCGTGGGACTTCTCATTACCGCACCCTCGTCGTTTTATTAGCGAGCTTGTTTCCGTGATCGCGTTCTTAAATGGAATGACTCTCGTTTCTCTCGTCGAGCGAAGGAAGAATCGCCTACAATACGTAGACATGATAAACGCGCGCTCCCGTTACCCTTCGATCCCTCACGGCCAAAACATAGTTCCGTAGTGCGGTCGCCAGTGGAATAAAGGAAGATTTATAGCAAAGATAAAAAAAAAAGAAAGAAATCCGAGTCCATTTGTACGGCTTCTTGCATCTCTGCAGTCTGCAGTCACCCATGCGCTCATCATGAATGCCCGCAAATCTCTCACTCTCTCAGTCTTCGCGCGGCTCTTTGGCCGACGAATTGGAACAGTCGGTTCAGCGAGGGTCAAAGTGGCCTTCTTTATCAGGACCTCGTGATTTGTCAGCCGAACTTCGAGAATACGGTGAAGTGTAATAATGGTTCCTGGCGGTGATGCCTTAACCATGTTTGAGATTTCTTACTCCGTCATGTTCTTCACTTCTACCTGCATCTAAGTATCGATGACCAATTGCCCGAAAGATAATAAAAAAGCAGTAGATACAGAAGAGTAAATGGCTCTCTCTCTCTCTCTCTCTCTCTCTCTCTCTTTACATTTCAGAAAACATTATCTACCTAGTTCAAAATTTTTGATAATAAAAAAATACTAACAAACGAGAAAGTGATAAGCTACACTGAAAAAAAAATTTACTAAGTTTAGTAAAGTTTAGTAAATATTTGTTTGTAAAATATTTACTTGCGATACATAAATATTTACTCAATAAAAGAAAACCGATAGTTAAATTTAATTAGTTGTCCTTTTACTAAATAAATTTAGATTTACATTTAGTAAATATTTTCTTGCAAATATACAAACAAATATTTATTAAAATTTAGTAATTTTTTTTTTTCAGTGTAGACAGCTAGACATTATTTCATCTACGATGTGTAACACATTCCTTCCACGTAAATCTTTTCATACATATTCGGAATGCAGTATGTGATTATTGCAATGTGTGATTATTAATTGAACAAAAATTTATTCAATTTGTAAAATTATCGAAACGATAAGAACTGACGACAAACGCGTTTGTCTTCTCATAATTTTTTAACCGTTTTCCGATTTATCTTTAAAAAGATTGACATCCTGTCGAAAACAGTGGGAAGCGATCCTATAGGAATCGTCAAGACTCACAAAATAGGTGAAATGACACGGAAAACGAAATGCAAATTGCTTTTCTTTCCGGCTTGACCGGGTGTGCAGTGTGGCGCGCGATTTATCGAAGATCCCGTATACCGGCGCCGGCGTATGCAATTGCACTCGACGATAGCATCTGCAACTTTTCTCATACATACTTTTCGCGCATCGTGAACGATATAGCGATACGTTGCCGTCTTCCGAGAAATTCGTCCTGTCTGTCGGTTGAATGCCAATTTGGAACATCGTGCAAGGAAGTCGCTAAGAAATTTTGCGCAAAAATTTTCTTGAACTTTCTCATAACTTTTTAATAATCTGTATTTTTAATATTTTACGTCATAAGTCGGCATTATATTTTATATTCTGCTATGAAATGTTTGCATCAATGATTGACTTTTTACAAATATATGCATATATTGCATATAATATATTGATTGATTACCTATATAATATTAATTAGTCTGGTGTTTCTAGCAAAAACAATACTGTTAAATATTAAAGGATCAAAATTTAAATCAATTCCTACAGTTAAATAACATTTTGTTATTTTCAGCTTCCATATACAAAATTTATTATTTTAACACCAAATATGTGGTTAAAAAATAATTAATTAACCCATTTCTGTAATTAAATTGCTTAGTTTCGAAATAAACAGTCCGTATACTCAATCAATAAATAATAAATTTAAGTCAAATTTATATAATACGTTTCTTGAGTAATTTAACTCATGTTAAATTATTTAACGCTATTGTTTTAATTAAATTAAGTAGGAGCAAATGGCGACTTATAGGAATAATTAAAAATGACTCAAATTAGGTATAACTCGACATTTCAAATTTAACACTGGATATCTAAAAAATATCAAAGCATTCAATTTTCTGTATAGCAAAAAAAAATAGCGTTCCAAAAGTAGAAATTATTTTAGAAATTGTGAGTGAGTAAACATTATTTTGAAATGTACAAAATGCGTACAAATTGGATACATCAATAAATTTACACTTTCTAATGTGCGGCCTAATTATTTTATCGCTCTCAATTGCCATATGCTAATTCAGTATAATTAATGCGTAACTGATAATTCTCATAATTAATCTCTTTTCAAAATAACGAAATTCGTTTATTCAATAAAATCCTTTATGCAACATCCATATAACATAAAGTGTTATATATGATGCAATCGATATACTTGTTCCTCCTCTCCTATATAATCATTATAGATATTAACAATTTTACGCGCACAATTATCTCCGAATTAATCCTGAGCATCGTTATATTTTAAATTATAAACTGTTGTCTCATTAATTTATAATTTTAATATTAACATCAATTATATAGATAGTTATTATAGCACAAACGGCAATTTCGCGCTTCGGCAAAAAGCGCGGATAGTGCATCGTATGCGGATCGATTGCCTCATTATATCGACGTACAAATACAGCGCGCGCGTCCATTATACACCCGCTACATATAAAAATACATAGGCCCTATAAATGCAGGTATGACGTACATACGATTTGCCTGCGCAAGAGGATAGTCGTTTTTTTTTCGACGATATGGATTTTCGCTCGTTGACGCAGCGAGTCGCAGCGAAGCGCAACGATCACAGCGCAATTATAACTATCGATTCCACTGCTATTTATATCGGTATTCATCCGGCGCCTTGTATTAAAAGACCGTCTCATTTTTTAAATCGGATAAAGTTTACTTTAACTTCCAACACGCGGAAAATACCTATCGACCAATTCCCGCCTATCGTCGAGCGTGCCAGAACACCTACCACCGTACACTTGTATCTCGTTTCATCCCTTGCCTTATACCTTCCACATCAGATCCACTTACGTGATGTCTAGCGATATCTGGCTAGCCAAGGACAGCTTCTAAATTTCCAGAGTTTTTCCAGGATACTTTAAATTTCAGGACAATTCCAAGATCCAAGGATATTCAAGGATCGCTAGATATCATGACCTATCTTTGCACTCACCCTGCGAGTAGATCGGAAACTCTCCATCGCTGTGGCTGTGGGTGAGCATGCCAGTGGAATAAAACTGCCACAGAGCGCGTTTTCTGCTCTCCTCCGACGAGCCCGCGAGGACCTCGTCGTCGTCGGCGAGGCCCAGCAAACTCACCACTTCCGAGAGCGACAGATTGGCGCAGCGACCGCTCACCGAGGTGAGGCACGCACACGAAGGCAAAAGACGGATTTAAAGCGTGGACAATCGCGCTTATCGGCTCGTTCTTCCCAATCCGCCGTTAAGAGCACATCGCGCGGCACACACACGAGTTCGTACGCACATAAACAATACCGCGGAGAGGTCAATGGCTTATGTAAACATACAAAATCTTTAAATGACACTGACGAACTTATCGACTCCAACCCGCAATGAATGACGGAGTTCGGCACTCTCGTTCTCTCACGAATCTTCAGACGTCAAAATCGTTCGTTTGTGCGTTTCTCGAGCGATCTTTTCATTGTCCGTGCCTCGTTTGATCAAGCTACACTGACACTGGACTCCGACGTAAGTACCTTTCAGTGTCGTCATTTCACCGTGAAACGACCGACAATGGCGATGGCACGACGATGGATCGGTAGCACCTTGGAGAATTGGAAAGAAAAGGATCGCGTTTCATGTAAGTATCGGGAGAAAGTCGAAGCGTCAATAAATTTCTATCCGCCACGCGTAGAAATAAAACTATAATTTATCTTGACAAGATCGACGATTTCTCGATTTTTCGGGCTTCTATCTATCTTCTTCCCTATTTTTCTCCGCTCTTATTTTCTTTTCTCTGCATGATGAGATACCTGGCTGGAAAATTGCAAGCTAAATATTCCTACTCCTGAAAAATGTGGCAAATACGAATCGAGTACATTGTTCCCGTAACAAGCGGTACTCGATATGATGAAGTTTGGCCTCGATACAATTATCTAACCGAACGGGCGCGTATTATATGGAGACTGAAAGCGCGACGGCTTGATGGCTGTCATTGACTCTTACTGTTGATATTATAGATAGCAAATCAATCCCAATGCATGTAATTAGCGCAAAATTTCGATTTCAAATTATTATTTGAAACGATATCGTCGATGAATATTCATGAAATAAAGCGTAGCTTTATAGATCTGACTGTGCAAATGACATCGAAACAGAAAATATCGAGATGAAAATTATCGATGATTTATTCGTTGCGTGATGTCATTGAAATTCTTTTGTAAATCCGTGCAGAAAAATATGGATAATGGACAATTTCTTTGTTCAAATTATTTTTTGCTCCTCCGCGCAACATTTACTATCGTTTACCGTTTATTTAATAAAAATTATATTATATAAAAAGATGTGAATAATAAAGTATTTATTATTCTTCTACACATTATTAAAAATAATAATTTTATACTTAATTTTTCAATACTTTTGAAAGAAGCATTTTATTATTTCGTCTTAAATATGACGAGTTTGATACGTCAATATGAAATCATCTCTCCATGAAAATCGTTAGCCTTCCGTAAACATGTTTGTTTCTCGCTTTTGGTACAGCGACGAAATTTTCAACGAATCGATGCGAACGAACGGTTCCAAATCGCGACGAAGGCTGAAGAGGGAAGATTCGCCGCCGTCAAAATATCGCGTTCGTTATTCCGATTGATCAAATAAAAACCAACTCTGTCTGCAACGCGGTTCGACGATCGTTCCGTTTCTGCATGTGTAAAATTAACACGGCGCTATTTATATGTCAAAGCGCGCCAGGTTGATCGATAGTTCGCGGACTGGAAGGGTCCAACGAGAAATTGAACCGCGCCTTTGTTGGCGGAGAGAGGCCAACCTCCTTCAGACAAATCGAAAATCCGATGCTAATAGCGATCTCCAATCGTTCCCTACGTTTAATTTCAATTTCGCGGCTTCGTTCGGCCCTTCCTCGATACCTAACACTGACTATTCCAATTTATCGTCCGCAACATCGATTACTTTCCCTCTATTTTTCGACAATCTTGTCTATACCAGAGTGAATTCGCAGTTACGGTACAATGAATTTCATTCACTGTTCGTAATTTTTTAATTGTTAAATTTGGAAGAAAACCATTAGATAAATTGATGGAGAGCACGCGCGAAAATGAGTTATTAAAAAGAACATTATCTGGCACAGTAATATATGTCACAAGCGTAAAATTGTAATTTATAAAAAATCCTCTAAAAAAAGAAAGCACCTCAAAAAACCCGTATCGAGAATACGGTCGTTTTCGATGTAAACCTCACTCTCAATACGATTTTAACGAGCCTTTTTATGTCCGCGATAATAATAGAATCAAACATAATTATAATTTCATCCGTTCCCTCTGAGGTTCATCAATAACGTTCGAACGTAGAGCCTGCACCAGACACTAGGTTCATTGAAATTCACAACGCGCGACATAAGGGAAAAGAACTTTTGTGTTATTTCTCGCGGGTATTATTGACGCTTCGATTTTCGCGATTCTATACATCGATCGCAGATTCCGGGCGATGTGGTTGAGACGCGAGCGTATATTTACCAACCATTTCCGTATCCTTAAATGGTGGCCGAGCACGATTGTCCTCGATCTATCATCGTTACCACCGCATCCTCCGCCGCATCATCCGCGAGAATCCTGTTCCCTTCGTTTCCTTCAATCGACCCTATCGATCACGACCGTTTCCCTCCTTCGCAAACCAGCACCATTAAATATGCACCAAACTAATCTCCCTAAATCCACCCGCGTAGAGCGACAGCTCGAGGATGATCGTGAGGACCGACGTTCTACCGCGCAACGCTCGCGGGAAACCGGAAACGCGACGACCGATCGCGAGAACGATCGCGAATACGACGGAGCGAAGCGTCGGGAACGTCGAGCGTCGGGATGAGGAAACGTGCGTCCTACCGTGCGACGGAGCGGGAAGGACTTTCGTCCAGGACGGGTTCGATGCGCGCACTGGGGATGAGAGAGAACCTAGGGAGCAACCCGGCGGAAGAGAGAGGGAGGCTTCGCTGGGCGAGAACGAGAGGGAAGATCGGAGGGAGACAGCGCATCGACCCGCCAAGAGGAGAAAAGGAGAGCGAGGGTGGCCAAACGGCGCAAGCTTAAGCTCGACTACCAGGCTTCGAAATACGCATATCGGCTGCCCGCCCGCCCGTCCGCTCGTCCGCTCAATGTGTACTATGTACGCAACCGTTAACCGTTAATCGCGAGCGCATTCCAAACGCCGTATTATAAAACGGCGATGCTATCGGGAAGAAAAATCCGTTCTATTGACGTGTCCAGGCGCAATTGCGCCTGGAATTCACGCGCTTTGTTACGTGCTCCGATACAGAACTTAAATCTTCGATGCTTTCGATCAAATTTTATCTAACAAGAATTCTCGATAAAAGAAAGCATGCTATCGAAAGTAAGGGGATATTTTCGATGCCACGGCTGAAATTTCAATCGTCTCTGATATTTTTACATAGAGATTGCAGTACGTTTTTTTACGATACCTCCGCCATGTTAAGAGAAAACAAATAAATCGTTTCTAACTCTGCCTTGGTTGTTTTAAAGATGTTTTGGTTATACAATACGAGCTAAAAGTTACCGAAATTTCAAAATTAAAGGCTTCTCTAGGTTTATTCTTTTTTTTTTCCTAATCAACAACAAAAAATTTTGGTCGCGAATGCCCGAATTATGGCCCTTTGAAAATGATTTCAAAAAAGAAGACAATGAAAAATTTGATTTATAATTGGATTTTGCAGCGAAAATTACTATATTTTGTTACAGTTTTAAATAAACAACTTTTAAACGAATAAGTGTATCTAAATGAATTTTTGCACGAATATTTATTACAGTTTTATTAGTATACGTAAAAATTTTGATTTAATTGGTAATACTACTTCTCAATCATATTTGCAAATAAGTACTGCAAAACGCGATTTTACACAAGAATCAAGAGTAAACAAAAAATCAGATAACTTTTAAATCAATAAATGAATTGTGTTCAAATTTTATACAAATATGCAAACGGATTACTAGAATATTCTATGAAATTTTTATATTTTTAAGTAATGTTTTAAAATATGATACATATATCCTTAATCCTTTGCTGCACTTTTTTCTAGTGAATATAATTTTGTGAAACTTGTTATCCGTAATTTTTTGGGATTGCTAATTACAAATTTAAAATTCAAAATATAAAATTTTAAATGGTGAATTTAATATGGTGGACAGAATTTATAAGCGAATCCAGACAATTTTGAAAATTATAATACGCTTACCATATTGGTCCGCAATATTACATCTAACATTTCGAATTTTGTATTTTTGACTTTGGATTCATAATCAGCGATCTCAAAAAATCCCAAAGTTGATTTTAAAGTGTAGGTTATTAATCAAAATTGTATGCAACCAAATTTAATCACTAAAAACAACAATTTTTCGGAATATATTTATTAATAATAAATTATTTATTTAAAACATGGTTCTGAAAGTTGATTTATTAGTTAGAGGAAACTTTTATCAATTCAGCAATACCAAACATGATAAAGGAACACATGAAACAATTGATTTATTAATAAAACAAACTTGGTATGTTAGATGTAGCTCCCAGAGCCAAGGGTTAATTCACAGTAGGGGTGATATGTGTAGCTCATGCAGCAAAGGGTTAATTCAGTGTAGAATCGTGAGGATGTAGCAAACAATGAAGGTAGAACGCGAACCAGCAAAGATTATTCCAAGATTAAGACATTCATATTACATTTGCAGCCGTTGCGCGGAACTTTGGGTGTCGAGGGATTCAATCGGCTATGCAGATTCATCTCTCAGCCACGACAGTGTCCTTTCACATGGAATATCGCGCAATCCTCTTATCGGCGTCGTATACGATACTCGATACTTCCTGTTCACTCGTGCAGGATCGCGTGCGACACGCGAA
This sequence comes from Solenopsis fugax, assembly GCA_003595255.1. Taxonomy (NCBI): domain Eukaryota; kingdom Metazoa; phylum Arthropoda; class Insecta; order Hymenoptera; family Formicidae; genus Solenopsis; species Solenopsis fugax. Next base: position 4,315 of record QKQZ01005946.1, on the reverse strand, counting down.
TCTACTCTACCGCGATGCGTCGATTACCGGGTTTAAGTCGAAACGCGCCGTTTCCTACACGCCACGATACGCGCGGACGCTTTTCGGATGCCTGCAAGAGGCGGATCAAGGTCAAGGTCGTCCTTTCAGAACGGTAGAGTGATCGGTGGGCGGCGAGGTAATTTACGATCGTTTCGACGCCCCCGCGTTTCACCCTCGACATTACTTANCCCCCCCCCGACCGCAGCCCCGAAGTTACTAAAATCAGAATCGTATCGTTCACCCACCCGCCTCGAGATCCGAGAGATGAGAAACGTGAAAGCATCTCGAATTTATGATGAGATCTGCGAATACGGAGAAGGAAATGGGGAAAGTCAGCGACAGCTGGATTTCGTCAGAATAATAACGACGAACACGGACGGAGTATGGCACGCGCGAAAGGCACTTTTTCGACTTTTCCTACGATTTTTATGTTACGATAAAAGTTAAATTACGAATATTCTCTGGATTCTCTTCGCTAGTCAAATTCGATAAAATAGATCATTCATCATTAGCAACGGGCTGTTCTATTCTGAATTCAGGAATTTCCAACAAATTCGAGGATATTTGAAGAAATTTTCGATAAAATCCTTGATTTCATGCCCTTTGTGCTGAACAATTCAATCAATCGACAGAAGACTATTTGAATGTGCGTCTCTCAAATATTCTTTTCATAATCGTCCATTGGACCGTTAAGTAAAAAGTGCGAAATAAAAAGTTTCATTAGAAATTTTGTCAAAGATTTCAGCGAGCACAAAGTACTGTAAAAATTTGGATTAAAAATGTTTGAAATAATTGCTTTGTTTTCGAGTATTTTTCACGCAATTTCAGTTCGAATTGTTTATTAATAAACGCGAAGTAGGGATTGTTTAACGTATACTTAAAGAATACAAATATATTTCTATCGATTCGTTCAATAGATAACTAACAGACACGAAATTAAAGATTTAATTAGGAATATTTCCGATGGTGATCTCACCGATATTTTCGTATTTTTATACCAATATTTTTTATCGCAAATTGTCTGATATAAAGAATGCCAAATTACAGTTTCAAAAATATTTTCATGCATTATTGAAAGAGAAAATAATAATGTTATGTTAATGTAAGATCATCACTCACCGATATCGCCATTAATTTGCGTCTTAATTTGTTCCTTGTCCGCAGTCTCACTCGTTGCAACAGTCTTTGTATTCTCCTCCACTAGAAACATAAAAAAAAAATAACGAAAAAGTCTTGCAAAACACCATATATCAAAAATAACATTTACTGACAATGAGTAAATTTAATGACATAAAAATATATGTAAAATAAATAAAAATAAATAATAAATAATAAAATTATCATTTATGATATTTTCGCTCTTTCGCTAACATATCTAAATTAATGCACAGTTCAAATATAGAAATTTATATGTAAACTTAGTTTGTAACTCACTTGCATGGTGTAATTAAGATTATGTAAATATTCATTGACATATTTCAAATATAATGCAAAAATTATGCAGATTTGTTATTATTCAAATTTATAGAATGGTACTAATCAGTGCAGTTTCTCTGGAGAATTAACTTCATACAGTGTCCTCTGTGAGTACGCATATGTATTACAAAAGCAAAAGATTATTAATAATTTTACAATGATGTAGAATTTTTTAATTATTCATATCTGCTTATTCATTTTTTAATATAGTCAAGATGTTTTTAAAAAACAAGAATTGTTTTATAAAATATTTAATGCGACGTGTGTTACCATCGTATCAGCAGGCAACTGCAATCACGATAATACCAACCGCCAAATGTGTGAACGTTAATATATTTCTTCATATGTAAACGTATATTTCGCAGAATAACAATACTTAAATTTTATTACATGTATTTACATGTCAGATTAAAACGTTTAGAATAAATTTTTTATTTTAAATTATGCCCAATGCAAGTGCTTGAAATTCACAGCAAATTTTTATTTTAACTGTCAATAAAAATTTCGATTTGTACAATAATTCATAGTAAACATTTATCAAATTATTATCAAAATTTATAATAAGGATATGTGCACGGATCGTAATTTGCAACAGTCGAGAAATAGCGAAAATATCAGTATCAAAATAAAGGAAAGTGACACTGCAACAAGTGCAATAAAACGCTGGGAGAAACTCGTCATTTTACTTTTATAACGTATATATATGTATATATTTCTCTTTCCTTTTGCTGTCTGATTCGCTTGTGACTGGTCAGAATGCTTAGAATATTTCGCGAGCTACGTAAGAAACATCTTAAAGGAAAAGAAGATAACAAAATTAAAAATATTCTCGAAAAGAGTAAAAAATATTTAAAAAATACATAAATTATTTCAAATAAACAAAAACAACCTCGATTAAAAATACAAAACGTCGCGATTGAGCTATAAAATATTGAGAATAAATAAAATATTAGAAATAAATAAAAATTGAATTTAATTATATATAGACGTTATATATAAACTTTCTGTGAAAAGGTGCATTGGTAACTTTTCAAATAACTTTGAAAAATAAGTTATTTTATCTATTACGATCAATCATCGTGTGCTCTGATAATGTCATAGGATGATTCAGACGAACGTTCAAATATTTACTTTTATGATTTCTTTCTATCAAAGAGATATTTCACCAGACAACTAACTAACTCTTAGTGCTTTCAAAACCGAAAACTCATTACAACGTACAACTAAACATTACTCAGTAATACTTGTTGCAAATAAATAACTGTGGACACTCTATAATGCTACATATTGACTGCGTCTCGCTTAACGCGTGTTAAATAAAAATTAAATAAAAATCGCAAATTGAAAGTTCAGTCGAAAGTTGTTCATGCCTTCTGAACGCCATTCATTTGCACTCATTTGAGAAATTCAATGCTCAGGAACATATCCACTTTTCTCAGGAAATTATTCTTACAGAGTTAAAAAGATTAAATTAAGATTAATATTTTTTAAGTGTTTAAAATAGTGGATTATAAATCACTGGCTCATTATAAAATCAGTTTTAATAGCACCTACGTTTTTAAAAACTCATAACGACTCGTCAATTTTTATTATTCTTGAACTATGTAAGGTATTACAGGAAAAATATAAATAAAATATTACCGCATGGAATATTATTTCTGCTTTCGTTTAGTGATAGTATTTAATCAATTCGAATTTATTATAATTCGTAATTAACGAAGATTTATAATGAAAATTACATTAGAAAAATAGGATTTTTTCCTTTTCAAGAAATAATAAATTCAGCATATTGAGAATAAAAATTAGAATTTAATAGCAATTAGTTAAAAAATCAAAAGTTAAATAATAAAGTTAAAAAGTTTATAATTTTTAACTTAACTTTGATAATTTTAAATGATTTTATTTTTACTTTAACTAGTTATTTCTGAAACACAAATTTTAGTTTATTAACTTTTTTCCTAAATTAAAAATTTATCTGTGGAAAAGAAAAAAATTATAAAATATAAATACATTCTCACATAAAAAAATAATATTTCTTAGTTACTTCATATAAACTTAATTTACAAATAAAATATTAATATATATCGTAATTGCTTTGAGTAATCTAACTTTAACAAATTACGAATTTTTAATTTAATGTGAATGTTTTCCAAAATTACTTTTTAATTTAACCTAATTTAATGTTAACGTAACTATTAATTGAGCTAATGTTTTATAACTAAATATTTAATGTAATTAAATTAATTTAAATTAATTAAAAAATATGTATAGTTATCCTTGATATAAATTAATCGCATACTGTTCACGTTAATAACATACCATCTAATCTATCTGTTTGCATAACTATTCATAAACCTAAATGTCGATAAGCGAGTTGCCCGTGATCATAATTAATTAGGCAAAATACTACATTATCATAACTCCGTCTAAATGTCAAACTCCCAGAGTCCTAAGCAAACACGTTTCAATATTTTTCGCCTCGACCGAACCTTCTGTGTTCGGCGAGGGAGTCACGGCATCTCGCTACACACCTGTCCGGCATGCAAGAGCGCTCCTCCGTGCCACTTGTTGCATGGCCACGCTCGACGCACACTCGCATTTGAATAAAAAAAGGCTCGCGAAAACTGGAGCGCGTGTGCGGCATCACGCCGTTTCGAGAGAGGTTCTACGTACCAGTGGTACGGTCGGACGGGTCCTCGTCCCCCTGGGCTGCCGATTCCAGAAGGGCCGGCTGCTGTCCGGACGCGGCGCCGGTCGCCGCGATTGACACTGCCACAGCCGAGTCGCGCGATTCGGCCATTTTCAGGTTAACTCCTGC